>PVJD01004582.1:0-133321 GCA_004026545.1 Mormoops blainvillei | reverse complement strand
GGGGGTGTACGGGGGGCAGTGGGAGGCTGGTGTGTGAGACGCAAATTGGGAATGCTGTGAACACCTGAGAGGGCTGGACAGAGGGGAGGAGAGGGGCTGGGGAAGGACCCCTCAGTCCCCCACCCCCAGCAGGAACCCCTCTCTGCCCCCTCTGCTTCCTGCCCCCCATTAGGGGAGGGAGTTGATCCTGCTGAGTAAATGTTTCCTGGAATCTTCAGTCTGGCCCATGGGCCTTTGCCTTTTGCCCACCAACCCCTTCTGTCCCTTCCGAGCCCCTTCTGTCCCTTCCGAGCCTTCAAAAGGCTGAATCCCCAGGGCCTGCATCCAGACCTGTCTGGAGACTTCTCCCAACCTCCATTCCCCTGCCCATCCCCACCCTGGTTCCCCTACCCCTCATCCCCTGCTCTTGTCTGAGACTGACTGTCAGTCCACTGGGCCACACCAGCAGGGGCCTCCTCTGTGCCGCCTGCAGGGATGGAGTCCAGGGCCGTGGGCTGGCCTGAGGAGGGCGCTCTGTGTGGTGGGGGTGGGGATCCACCTCCGGTCCCCAGGCTTTGGCCTGTCCCTGCTCTACTTTCTGTGGTTAAATTGGTTCTCCTGGCAGACGGGCCCATGAAAGGCCATTGGGGAGACAGAAGCAATTAGGGCAAAACTGTCATTGTGCCATCCGGCCCGTGGGCCTCTCCGTGTGCCCAGCCCTTCTCAGGGGCGGAGAGGGTGCCATCTGCCCTTCCCTGTCACCGCACCAATGAGAAGCCCCATCTCAGAGAGGTGCTGAGACTCACACAGCCACCCAGCGGGGCTGGAACCAGACCCCCCTCTGCCACCCTCACCCCTCACCTGGGTCAGGGTGTCTTTTGCCGCCAGGGTGTCTGGGCAGGAGGGCTCAGGGAGACTTTGGTGATGCCCACGGGCCTTTAGCAGTTTTTGCCAACCCTCCCATTATGGAGTCTGCATCCACCTGGTTTCCTTTCTTGGAGCCTCAGTCCACTGTGCCACCCGGGCCGACTCCTGTCTCTCTTGGTGCCTTCTCAGCACGGCTGTCCTCACATGCCTGCCACTGTGCACCCTGGCCAAAGTCAGCCCTCCAGTCCCCTCTCCAGAGCGCCTCTGCCTATCCACAGCTGTCTGTGCTCATTCTTGCCCCTGCTCCCCTCTGGGAGCGGGGCAGTTGCTCTGAGCCCTCTTGGGGGTTAGGAAATCTGGTGACAGGAGTCCTGGGGACCCCAGGACCCTGGTTTGCACTCTGCTTAGCTCTGTGGCCTTGGGTAAGTCACTGTCCACCTGTGGGCTTGTGGAAAATGGGGACAATGGCAATATCTTCTCTCCCACAGTTTTGTTTTGAATTGAATGAGACTAGAAAGAGTTTTTAAAAAGAAGACCCCCAGCACTTGGTACAAACACGCACAGCTCGGCTAAGCAGTCATCCCTGCGCCCTGTGCCCAGCCCTGCACCTGGCATGTGCTCACCCGTGCTTGCTCTGTGTCCTTTCTGCGAGGCCTTGAACCAGGAATGTTGGGCCCTGCCTGACGGTCCCAGCTAATGGAGGGACAGAGACACCAAGTCTTTTTCTGGACCTGGGGGCAAGAGAGATCCACGCAAGAGATGGATCTGCACGCGTCTGTCTGAACTCGTTGGCCTGCACGTGATTGGTGGGTTTTTCCTGAGTGTACCTTGTGTGTAGGGGGGCTCTCGAGGCCCGGCATCGTGGGCTTTCACAGTCGGCCCCGGGAACTGCCCCTCTTCGCTGCCTGGCACCTTGGGCCCAGCCGTGCCCGTGGAGGGTGCCCGGGGGGCTGGGAGGGATGAGGACAGGCTGGCAGAGGCCCTGATGAGAGGGGCCTCCATCCCCTGGGCCATTCCTGCAGCTCCATGACTATGGCCAACCCCAAGCCCTATTTAGGAGCATGTCCTCTGCCCGTGCCTGTTTTTCTGGTCAGCTCTACGGTGTGGTCCTCTCTGACTGCCCATTTTATAGATGGGCAACGTCCTTGCCCGGAGCCACCTAGCTGGGCTGTCTGTCTAGCGTCGGTACCTCGGCCTGCCTGAGCCAGTGGTAGAAAAGGTTGGGTCACAGGTTCTGAAGCCCGAATTCAGAATTTGAGTCCTCCTCCAGCACACTCCTGCGGTCCTGGGCGAGTTGCCGCGCCTCTCCGAGCTCAGTCGCCACATCTGTCGAGGGAGTGTGATCACCGCGTCTCCCTCTGGGGGAAGTCAGCGCAGTAGCACATAATGCACCTGGCATGGATTAAGTGCTTGCTAAATGTCAGCTGTAGTTGTTGCTGTTTTTATTATTATTTGACTTGAAAATTCCCTCTGCTCCACGTGCTGCTTCTACAGTAGTGAAAAGCTGAGCGGAATAAATGGGGATGAGGTCTCCTGGGTTGTCACCCAGCAAGATTACGAATGTCCCTGGGCCTTGCTTGGGGCCAGATCCACAGGGCGCCCTTGTAGCTTTGTCAGTGAGAAGCTTGGCCCTGTCCTGGTAGCCTGGCCGGTGCTCCATTCAGGAGCGGGGGGTCTCGGCCCTGCCTGGCCTGCCTCCCAGCTGACAGCTCAGGCACTGTGAGCTGGCTGCCAGCCAAGCTGCCTCCTATCCCGGCTGGCTGGCATCCCGGGCCCAGTGCCAGGGGGCCGGCTGGTGGGCAGCAGCTCGAATGCCGCAGGGCTGTGGTCCCAGCCAGGAGGCTTAAGGCAGGCCTGGGTGTTGGGGCCTCCAGCCACCCCCCATTGCCCTCGGGAACCAGGCACAGCTGTGCTGGCTCTCAGCACCGCCCCCCAAGTTGGCACCTCCACAGAGCTGGGAAGAGCAGATTTGCAGAAGCTGCAGCAAAAAGAGCACAGCCAGGGCAGTGGGTCCACAAAACAGCACTGAGCCCCCCCGCAACCTCTATTTCCTCCTCTAGAAAATGGAGCCAGTTATACCTCCGTGGCCTGTCTCACAGGGTCAGATGTTCGGCCAGCCCTCGCTGAGTGCCCTCCTGTCCAGGGCTTGTGCTCGGGCCAAAGGATGCAGCATCCAGTTAGCAGTGGCCTGGCAGGGGGTAGGTTGATGATGATGATGGTATGTTGCTAGGCAACACCGAGCACTCATCAGGCACTGTTCTCAGGCCCCATTTTATAGATACGAAACAGATTCAAAGAAGTTCATGTAGCTAACAGGTAGTGAGGCAGGATTTGAACCCCAGTGAGCAGGCTTCAGAGGCCACACTTCGGTCATGCATGGGGTCTGAGGGCAGAGGGTGGCCTGTGCCTTGTGAGCTGGCTGTCTGGAGGAGGAGGGGTGGGTGTGCGGGTTGGGGCTGACGGCTGCACGGCATTTCTGCAGGCCGCCGCTCAGGGCCTTTGCCAGAGACGGCTGCAGTCGGGAGCTCAAGGAAGGCTTCTCCGAGGAGGCGCTCTCTGGGCTGTGACCTGAATGGCGCAGACTGGCTGTGTGGAAGCATAAGGAGAGAGGGGACAGCCAGGGCAAAGGTCCCGAGGCAGGAACCGGCTTGGCCAGTTGGGAGGAACAGTCGGAGGGCACCTGGTTCAGAGTGGAGAGTGGTGAGGCCAAAGAGGGCAGGGCCGCCTCACGGGGCGTAGGGAGGGGCTTGGGGTTCTCCTGGGGCGGAGGTAGCCATGTGTCACTTCAGAGGTTACTCTCTTCCTTGAGTCAATGAGGTCGCAGTCGGGCCAGGGTTAGGAGCCTTGGCTAGGGCACCAGGCTTTCTCATGCAGTGCCTTGCCCTCCCCCATCGGCTCCCGTGGTGGGAGTGGGGGCTCATCACCGATGCCTCGGAGTCCCCTTGGGCTGCCTCCATCTGGCCAGTACAGCTCACTGCTTGGAAACCTCCGTGCGCTGTTAGACCCCTTCCCGAGGTCCATCCCTGTGTCCTCAGACCCTCCATTCCAGCACATCCCTGGTTTGAGTTTGCTGCTTCAGGCAGCCAGGCTCTCTGCCCAACACCAAGTGTAACTGGACAATCCAGGCTTGGCTGTGTGACCACAGCATGCCGCTGGGCCTCATTGCCCTCATCTGTATGGTGGGGACATCAGCTTCTACCTTGCAATTGGCCGTGGGGCTTTACTGAGATAATATCCATCAAGTCCCTGCCAGGAACCTAGCGTAGCCTCCATCAGTGGCCGTTGTTGCCAATATGAATCCCAAATCCTGTGACCGCCACGACCAGCACCCTGGACAGCAGCAGCGGCCTGGCCCTGCCCTCTGCCTGAGCAGGAAGGGGCGCCTGCTGCCTGCCTCAGCCCCTCTGACCTCCCTCAGCCTCCCCTGGCCTCCCTCCTGCTCCTGGAGTCTTAAGTCTTCAGCACAGTCTGGTAATTAAAAACCTTCAAGGGGGACTTCATTGAGTTAGCATTAGTTATTTTGTCAGGCTGGGAGAGCGAGAGAATTATCTGTCCTCCGGGAGAGGGGGCTGGGGTGGGGGCGTGGGCTGAGATTGGCAGGTGCCTGCCAGTGTGTGCACAGCGTTTGTGCTGCGTTAACGCACTGCAATGCGCTGCGGGCCCCGCGGGCGGGCGGGCGGGACGCTGGCGGGACGCTGGCGGGCAGCAGCTTCCCACCAGGAGGCTCTGTCCTGCGGGGATGTTTCCACTTCCCAGCCCCTTCTTGCTCTCGTCCTAGGTTTTCTTATTTTTAAAATCTATATTTTTCTTTCCTTTTCTTCTTCTTTTTAAAAAAATCCTCACTGGAGGACATGCTTATTGATTTTAGAGAGGGGGAAGGGAGGGAGAGAGAGGGTTAGAAACATCGATGTGAGAGAGAAACATCGATCTGTTGTCTCTTGCACGTGCCCCGAGTGGGACCAAACCCGCAACCCAGGCATGTGCTCTGACTGGGAATCGAACCTGCGACCTTTCAGTTTATAGGACGATGCTCCAGCCAACTGAGCCACACTGGCCAGGGCATGTCCTAGGTTTTCAAAGCAAGCCCCTGCCAGGGCCCTGATATGGCTGCACGCTTTGGGGATGCAGGGTCCAGGGGCTCTTTTCTTCCAGACCTGGGGTTTGGGGTTTGGAGCCCTGCTGCCTTGGGGCTGGGGTTGGCCAGTGGGCTGGTTCAAGGTGCTCAGGTTTCCTCCCCGCCCTCCCCTTCCCATATCCTGAAAGCACCCACTCACACAGTCAGGCAAGGCACAACTGGGATTCGGAGCCCTGGGACCTTGGGCAAGCCCTGTCACCCGCCAGCCCTCAGACTCTCACCTGTGAAAGTCTCTCCCTCTCTAGGCTGTCAGGAGCAATAAAGGAGGTGGGTATGAATTCTCTCGTCCAGGAGAAAACCTAACTTATTTCTCTGGGTCTCTTTAATCCAGCCCTAGAGGAAGAGCCAACACTTTCCCCTTCTCTGTGTCGCTCACTTTGAGACAGCTCATCACTCAGAACCCTCACAATTACCTTGCAAGATAGGTGTGGCCCGCCCATGTTTGGGATGAGCAGGACGAGGCTTAGAGCAGGGAGGCGGTTTGCTCAGATTCTCAGCCAGGAGTGGGAAGGCTGGGCTCAGCCCTGGTCGTCCCCCTACTGGAGGAGCCCGAAGACAGGCTCTGTCCTGCCCCTGCCTACTCCGGAGCGAAATCTAGGAAAAGCCCCAAGCCACGATTCCCCGGTCCATCTGCCCTACTTTGAGACCCATGCCCTGCCACTCCTGGATCTGGAGTGGACCTGGAGCCCAGGGGCACACCAAGCGTGTGTCTGTACCCCCACAGTTAGATTGGTCGTTCAGTGTAACTCCCCTGGGATTGGGCCTGCCCTGGGGCTAGGCCCCAGGTATAGGCACCTTGGAGGCAGAGGACAGAGGGACAAGGGTCTGAGGGGCAAACCTGGGCCACATCTCCCCCAAAGTCACGGGGCCTTGTGTCTCACATGTGGCACTTCGGGGCTCCCACAGGCCTCCTTGTCCTCTAGGTTGCTGCGAACCCCACCCCCTCCAGGAAGCCTTCTGGGGTTTTCCCAGGCTGACTTGCCGCCCACTCTCTTGGGTTTTCATGGCCCGGCTTGGTTAGTTGACACAGTGGGATATTTCCTCCTTGAGGGTTAGGCTGGGTCCTAGCTCGTCCCCCAGCTTGTCCCCCCATCTCTCTGAGTATCTGCTGGGTCCCAGTTGGGTCTTAGTCTGGGATTTCTCGTTTGTTAAGTGAGTCCAAGGCATGGAATTGGTGCTTGGGGACTGTGAGCATAACAGGAGGGCAAGAAGGGCTCCTTTTACTGTATCCTGGCCCCCGTGTGTGTTCATTCCTCTGTGTGCATGTTCTGACACAGAGTGAGGGGCAAGGCCTGGGGGGCAGGACACTGAACACCCAGGCCCAGACCTGGGAGCCGTAAAAGCTGCCTCCTGCTCCCTCCTGCTCCCTCCTGCTGCCTCCTGCTGCCTCCGGGACCTGGGTGAGCTCCCTCATTATGTTCCGCCCTGTTAGATTGTAGGCTGAGAGAGCCCATCGTGTGGGAGGCCCATGAGTGTTTGTTTCTGTCTGTTCTGTCTCCAAGGCCTCAGTTTCCTGATCTGAAAAGTGGGTGCAAGACCAGCTGGTTTTCTAATGCTTGTGAGACTTACGCGAGGGGCGTGTATGAGAGGTACCTGGCACTTGCCTGGCATCTTGGGTCCGGGCGGCATGGCGGGCAACTGAACAGATGTTGGCTGCTGTCAGGGAGGTTGGAGGTTTGAACTACATAACTCGCCTCTGTAGTTTAAACCTTGACTCTGTTAATCTGCCTTTGCCAGAAAGGAATTGGATTGAGCCCCCAAACTCTCATGCAGCCCTCCTTGGCTCACTGTGTTAGGCTTGATAGACTCACCGTTTTGGCTGTCCTGACCAGCTGTGCCTCCCAGTTAGAGCACTGGACCAGGAGTCAGGAAACTCAAGTTCAAGAGCCCCCCTTCTCACTGTCCTGTGACCCCAGCCTGCCCTTGCCTGGCCTGGGCCAGCCTGGACAGCTGAGTCAGGGACTAACTCAGCCCACCTGGATCTACACCAGGCCTGGGGCTCCCATCACACCCAGCAAACCATCCCATCATTTGCCATACCTTTCCTGTTCTCATCTGATCCCCACCCGGAGGCCGCGTCACTGCACCACTCACAAAAACAGCTCCCGGCCCCATCTCTCCACTCTGGGCCATACTCTCCTTGCCTCCCTCTCAGCGACTGCCTCCTCTGGGAAGCCCTCCCAAGCAGCCAAGGCCATGGGGGAGGGCCCCTTCCCCTGGGGCTCAGGCTGGACTCTGGTCTTGAGTTTACTTATTTTTCTTCCCGCCAGACTGTGAATTCCTTGAGCAGTCTTATGCATTCTGGCACCCTGGTCCTGGCACACAATAGATGCTCAATAAATGCTTTTGCTAATTGGACATGTTCTGGGAGCTGGAAGGACGTTGAGGTCATTTCAGAGAAGAGGAGAGGGAGTCCGGGAGAGGAGAGGGCCCTGGGTTCAAATCCTGACAGCCTGGGCCTGATCTGTCTGGGCCGTTAGCTTCGCCCCTCTGTGCTTCGGTCTGCTTATCTGTAAACTGGCGACAGTCGCCCGGGTGGCTGTACGGAGACTGAACGCAGGCAAGAGGCGGCACTTTGCAAAGCCCCTGAAAACGCGAGTCTGCCCAGTGCCGTTCCAGGAGCCTCAGGGTCAAGGTGGGCAGGGGCTGATGTTTACCTTGAATTGCAGGCATCCTGGGAGCTCTCTGAGGACAGGCCGGTGCCTCGTCCCCAAGCCCAGCAGCCCGTACCTCAGCCGGAGCCCATGGGCTTGGAACAGTGTGCTGTCTGCTCAGGGCCCTTCCATAAGCTAGAAGCACCCGCCCGGCCTGCCCTGGGCTCCCCTTATTAACGGCCGCACTGTGGGAGAGTGTCCCTGAATTATGCTAACCCAGGGGTCAGAGTTACCAACAGCAGGGGCCTGCCCCTCCCGTGCCCCGGCCGCGCCCACAGCAGAGCCCAGCCTGCGCTCACCTCTGCTGCCCACGTTTTTATATTTTGAGCAGAAGGAAGATTTTCATTCCTTTTTGTGAGTATATTAGGGAGGGTTGTAGGGGGCTGAAATTAGCGGGTCCCTAGCTGCCTGTTTCCTCAAAGCTCTGTTGTGTTGAAAGGACATCGGAGGGCCCTTCGCTATGTGGCTTCTCAGGGGCCCTGAGCCTCTGCAGGCCCAGGGGCAGGGGGCTTGGGGGCAGGACTGGGAAGAGAGATGGGTGAGTGGGGCGACCTTCACCATAGGCATGAGTCACCTCCTGTGGTGGCTTATGTTGAAACGCCAGCCAGGCCTTGACATCGCTGCTTCCCCGCTGGGCAGGTCCTGGCCCCCAGGAGGGTCTCTGCCTGGGCTCTGCCTCCTGCTGGCCCCCCGTCCCCTGATCCCCAAGCAGCAGCCTGGTGGTGCAGGGGGCGCATGCGTGCGGCGGGAGTGAGCCGGCTGTGGAGAATTAATATTCCTGGAACATCGCCCCGGCAGCCTGCACACGCCGAGGAGAATATTACGGCGATTAGCGGTGGGAGTTCGGCCTGCACGCAATATCTGGATGGAGAATTCGGTGTGATTAATCTGGCGCTAAGTAGCAGCCTCCGGGGTCCGTAGGGCTCCGGCATGTTTGGAATGGGAAAAAAGCTTGGGAGCGCCACGATTCTTCGGGGGGCTCTTTGGGGGTCTGCCAGGGCGGCAGCTGTGCCTGGGGCAGGCTACAGGCCCCTGATGGCCCCCAGTCGGGTAGATCGCCCTCGGTTGTGGCCACTGGCGGACTGCCAGCAGATAAGAGTGTGTTGGGTTTAAAATCTCAGCCCATCCCACACACCCCCAAACCCCAGGCCTTTCACTCCTTTTAGCCTTGCAAGTAGGTGTCACAGACCCATGTTTGAATTGTGGCTTCGATACACTTCCTGCCACCTTTCGAGGCCTCGGTTTCCTCATCTGTACAACGGGACACAGGATTCCTGTTCTGCCATCTCAGGGAAGAGTAACTACTAGTAATCCCATTTTATGGGGAGGGCACTGAGGCTTTGAGTATTTGCACAGCCAGGAAGTGGCACTGTGCTATGCAGGTGTCGGGAGTTACTAGTTTTTTATCCTCACCTGAGGGCATTATTTTGTTGCTTTTAGAGAGAGGGAGAGAGAAAAACATTGATGGGAGAGAGAAGCAATGATTGGCTGCCTCCCACACCTGCCTGGACCAGGGATCGAACCCCTAATCTAGGCATGTGCCCTGACTGGGAATCGAACCCACAGCTTTTTGGTTATGGGACAATGCTCCAAACAACTGACACACTGGGCAGGGCAAGGGAGTTATCATAAATAATTCTACTAATCTGATTTCAGCAGCCCCCGGTTCCTCCCACTTCGGGCTTTTGGGGCCACAGCAGATGACGTGTGGAACCCCCTAGAGTGTGCTGGGGGGAAGCAGAGGCAGTGAGAGCACCCTGATTACCTCACAGGTTTGCATCTGTAGCCCCGTCCCTTGAATGGGCATAAAAATATCTCTCCTCTCTGAAGTGGATCCCTGTTGTTAAGACCTGTCATTCTGGGGCTGTTTAAAACTAACTTAGGGTCATGACAGAGGTGACATGAAGGTGGTGGTGATGTGGGTCAAGGGACATCTGCCTGGCCGTCCTTCTGTCCTTGGCCCCAGTTTCCCAGCCTCGTCAGGCGGAAGCACCCAGTACCAGGGCTGGAAGGGAACTTGCTGCTCTTCTTCCCAGATGTCACTATAAGGAAGACGAAACGGAGGATCTGAGAAGGAATGGGGCCTGCCCAAGGTGCACTGAAGTGGCAATGTTGAAGGGGGAGCACAGTCTTTGCATCCAGACAGACTCTGTTGACCTTGGGCAGGTCTTCCTTTCTCTGAGCCTCAGTTTCGTCATCTGGGGAATGGAAGAGTCATGCCAGCTCTTCGGGATAAAACAATGTAGCAGGCCTGGGACAGAGCAGGTGCTCTGCTCTTAGCAGGAGATGGTCAAGGTCTTCTGGGAGCCCCCAGGGCTGTTTGAAAGGGTGCCCAGTATGTGCAGCTGGCCTGCCTCCTCTGTGCCCGGGGGCCAGACTTGGTGAAAGCTCTAGGGTTGGGGCTGCAGAAATCCATTTCCGCACTTTTTCACTCCATTGTGTCAAGCCCCATGAACCGAACGTTTCCAAATCTGATTTGCAGGAATTTTTATTTTATTTAATTAATAAATTTATTTTTGCCAATGAGGCCTCAGACCGCCGTGAAACTCACCATTCTGCCCAGAAATTGATACTGGATCAATCGTCTTCACTCCCTCTTTCCTAAGCAGGGTGACATAATGGCCTTTGAAAGGGGGTTGGTTTGTGGTTTCCCAGCAGTAGAGCGGTCTGTGGTCATGAGCAGCTAAATTTGAAACTGGGCTTTTCAGGAGGACAGTTTTCTGTGAGCTCTGAAACGGCTGGGCACAGTGCAAGGCGGCAACGGTCACGCAGAGGCGGGCGGGGCACCGTGGGGTCAGCTGTGTGTTCACGACCGACTCCCCAGAGCCGGGAACAGCGTGGGAGCTGGAACGAGCACCACCTGAGTGGACGCACACATGCTCGGTTGGATGGATGGGTGCATGCATGCGCAAGGGGGCGGATGTCTGCCACGATAAGAAGCAGTAGAGTGTGTTGGTGAGTAGCCCAGACTCTGGGGCTAGACAGCCTGGAGTTGAATCCTGGCTCTGCCTTTTATTAGCGGTGAGACTTGGGGCAACTCGATTCAGTCCTCTGGGCCTCAGTTTGCTCGTCTGTAAAGTGCGGGTAATAGTGGTCCCTCGCAACACTCCTGAGAAGCTGAGACAGGGTGCACACTGTAAGCACCACCGAAGGATCATTAATGGTTATTATGGCTCTTATTAAAAGAATTCTGACCGAGGGGTCGCAAGGCTAAGTGTAGGCCTTAGCTCTGCCACTAACGTACCGTGTGACCTTGGACAAGTCCCTTCCTCTCCCTGGGCCTCAGTTTCCACATCTGTAGAAGGGCTGGGCCAGATGATTCCAGTATCCCTCCCAGATTGGCTATTCTGGCCTCTGTGGTCTTGGTCTTTATTCCTGACGATAACATGCCTGACGCGGAGGCCTGGTGCTGGTGGAGCCCTCTGGGTCAGCCAGCACACTACCAAAAACCCATGCCCACCTTCACCCAGTGTGCCCGAGTGGCTGCCTCAGAAATATGCTTTGCCCTTGGGGGGCGGGGTGCCCCAACTCTTCTGACTGCATTTGAGCCCTCCTCCCTTACCCCAGCCTTTCTGACCCAGCTCTCACACCTCCTCCAGGAAGGCTTTCGTGGTGCCCCCCGCCCCCTCTTCACCTCCCCACCCCCGCCACCAGCTGCCTTTCCTTCTGAGCCTCTTCCCTGTATCTGTTATTCCTGGCTTGTGATCCCACTGCACCCGTGCCAGAATGTTTGTGAAAAATTACTGAATAACTGCATGTGTGTCCACAGTTCAAGGAGACTGAAGAGAACCCACATTTATTGTATCTTCTAAGTGCCTGGCTGTGTGCTGGGCACTTTCATATTCTCTGCTTGCAGTTACCCCCTCAAAAACTCAGAGAAACCAGGGAAGTAACCTGGCTTTGAGAGTGGGAAGCTGAGCTCGGTGAGGTTCTGTTGGAGCCCGGCCTGTTCCCCCAAAGCCCACTTCCTTCCCACTGTCCCACCACACCTTGCAACCTTCCCTCTGCAGCGCCGGGCGGCCCCGACTGGATGGAGCGGTAATGATCACAGCGAATACGGACTTGCGTCCTGCCGAGGGTCTGCACTGCCCGAATCATCCCGCATCCCTTCTGTCATATAATCTCACAATAACCTTAGAAGGTGGCTCTGTTCTTATCCCCATTTTATAGGTGGAGTGTATGAGGCTCAGAGAAGTCACTTGCCCAAGATCACACAGGAAGGAAGTGGTAGAGCCAAGGTTTAAAACCAGACCACCAGGTGTAGGTGCCTGCCAAGGTGAATTAAAATCCCCCAATCCACTGTTTCAACCAACCTTGCCCAGGTCTCTCAGTGCATATTTCTTGCGTACCCACGGTATGCAGGCACTGTGCCAGGGGTCCGAAGATAAGACAGGCACACGTCCTGTGGCCCACCTAGGGAAGAGGGCAGGTGAAAGGGCAGTCACAGTGGGGTCTGTACTGTGCCAAGACCCTCCTAACAGTGCAGCTGTTATTCCCCCCTTTCACAGAGGAGGAAACAGACTTAGAGGGGTCAAGTGGCTTGTCCAAGGTCACACAGTGAGCAAGTTGGGGAGCTGGGATTTGAACCTCATGGTCTGCCTCAGAGCCCCCATCCCTTTTTACCAGTTCCTGCTGTCTCCAAGGACACTGTGAGTAGGAGCTATGATGGAGGGAAAACATGGAAAGTGGCGTCTAACTTGGACTTGAGGGTCAGGAAATGTTTCTGGGAGTAAGTGATGTCTCAGGGGAGACTCTCAGGTAACCAGGGAAAGGGTGAGGGGTGTTCCAGGCAAAGGGAACAGCATGTGCAAAGTCCTGGAGGTGAGGGAGCACGGTTTGTTTAGGGAACCGAATGAAGGTGTTTGCGGTTGTACGTACATATTTTGTAAGTAGAGTCACTTTACTACCCTCAATACAAGGGTTTAGTGAGTGCCTGGTGTGGATTCTGCACCATGTTAAGTCTTGGGTGAGGAGGGGGAAAGGACTGGTGCAAAGCCTGGTGGGAGTCCTGAGAACAGCGGTGTGTGGGAAGGTTAGCTCTGGGCTTCAGGGAGAGCCTGGGAGAAAATGGAAGTACTTTCCAGTGGTAATAGTCCATGTCCTGGCCCGTAACCCTGACATTCTGGGCCTAGGAAGGATGAAATGGGAGAACTGGAGCCTGGCGCATAGTAGGTCCTCCCCAAATGTCAGGCCCTGAAGCTCAAATGAAGGGTGTGCTGAGTTTGGGGCAGCCAGTGGTCAGCAGCCCAGATGCCCCGTGGTGCCAAGGAAGAGGGTGCTGCCGGGGTTTGGCACACAGGCCTGGAGAGGCCCCGGGCGGGGCTCGGGGCTCGGGCTGAAGGGAGCTCAGAAGAGTGGGCTGTAGTCTCTCATCTGCGGGCAGAGCCTGGGGCCCCCGTGGTTTTCTCAGAGGCAGTGGGCATTGGACAAGGGGAGACCCTGCCAGGCTGGGGATGGCCTGAGGTGGCTGTAGCATAGGGGACGCAGGCTGAGTGCGTTGCAGGGCCAAGGATTTGGCCCTGGGCTGGAGGCCAGCCATTGGACACCTGAGTCTCTATTTTGTCCCATCAGTCTTAGGCCTCAGTTTCCCTATCTTTTAAAAATTTTTTAAAAATTAATTATTGATCTTTAGACAGAGAGGAAGGGAGGAGTGGAGAGAGAGAGAGAGAGAGCGCGCGCGCGGGATTGATTTGTTGGGCCACCCATTCATGCATTCATTGGTTGACTCCTGTATGTGCCCTGACTGGGAATTGGACCCACAACCTTGGTGCATTGGGACGACGCTCCAACCAGCTGAGCCACCCGGCCAGGGCTGGTTTCTTATCTTGAATGGGGCCTTGGTACCTACCTCTTAGTCACTGCCATGGAGTAAGAGGAGGAGTCTGAGTGCTGAGTGCTCGGCCCATCAGAACCAGCTCTGCTGGCCACACGCTGCGGGGCCGGCCTCCTGCTGCTGCAACCACTCCCACCCCCTACACCGAGATGGGACTTGGGGTGATTGGGACCACTCCCCGCTGCCTGCCCCTACTAAAGCCCACCTTTGCAGAGGGTGGCTTGGGCTGAGTTCTCAGAACCAAGGCTTCATTCCAGCAGTTTTAAAAGCCCAAAGCTGCCTGGCTGGCCCTACAGGCTCCGAGACCTTTTGCTGTCCCTGACCAGCCTTTTCCCACCCTCTCGTGTGCCTGCCTCAAAGCCCAGCTCATTTCCCTGCTGAGCAGTGTCAGAGAAGCTCCTTCTCTCTGAGCCTTGCCAGGTCTTCCCGAACACCACTGGAGGTACTGGGTAGGCATCCCCGGCACACAGTAGGTGCTCCGTGACCGTCCCACGGGCCTTTACCCCATGAGCCCCAAGCACAGCAGTGACTGTGATTCTTTGCTGTGGTGGGCAGTCACCCCTTTTAAGCCATTCACTCTGGGGCCAATTATAAATAGACACATAATCGCCCCTATCTATAGAGATAAAACATTTTTCCGAGATGAGCCGCCCGCCCCTCCCCCCCACGCTGGCACGCGCACTCTCGGAGGGATTGGTGCTCCCCTCCCTCCTCCATTCATCCCCTCCTCCCTGCTGCTCCTCCATCTCTACCCTGCAGAGGTGAGATCGGCAAGGCCATGATGTCAGAGGCTCAGCTGATGTCACCACCCCGGCCGTGACTTCACTTGCCGGCTTGGGCAGGAGGAGCCACGAGGAAGCTGAGAGCCGAGAAACTACCCCCCTTTCCTTTTCCTTCTCCTTTTCCCCCTTCCCTCCTCCCCATCTTCGCTCTGGAGTTGTTCTCCCCTGGGTCCGTCGGCCGTGGTCTGTCAAGGGGGTCTGGGGCAAGTGCCAGGAAGGACGCTGCTGCAAAGGTAACCGGCATGCCCGGCGCCTCTCCCTCTGGTCGTGAAAGTTTGCTCTGGGGTGCGAGGCGTGCCCGCTGGTGCCCTGCCGCACCACGCTGCCCGGCCCAGGCTCCTGGAGGGAGGCGTGGGCCGGGGCTGCAGGGCCAGGGCAGGGCGGGCAGGGGCCTCCCAAGCGGCCTTTACTGCCTTGTCCCCATCAAAGGCGGCAGCTGCTCAAGTGGCGGCTGCAGCTTTGAAACTGCCATAAAGAGCGATGGAGGGAGGGGTAGCGCGGGGGATGTTCAGAGCAATGCCCAGGAGGACGGCCCGCAGAGGAGGGGGCGACAGGGGCTGCTCTGGGAGCCCAGCGGCTGGGCAGCAGCAGGGGCGTGAAGGGCAAGGCCCCAGGTCAGAGTCCCAGGGGCCAAACCACCATCGCTGCCCCTTGTCCCCTTGGGTCTAGCCAGCGTCAGTGGCCAGGACACCAGCAGTGAGGGTGCAGAGGCAGCGGCGGGGGTGGGGTGGGGGGGGAGCTGGCTTCTCCCTCTCACCCCCCCCCCATTATTTCCAGGCATATTCTTCACCTCCAGCAGGCCATTTGTCAGCGGCGATTTGGGACAAAGGAGGGGACAGTGGGGGGTCTGCTGCAAGCTGGGCAGTGGGCACAGAGCCTGTGGCCAGAGAGAAACGGCAGCAGTTAAGAGGCAGATCCAGGGCTTTGCTCATTCAGGCTGTCGAGGGAGCCGTCATTTTGTGTTAGCGCGTGTGTGTCTGAGGTGGGAGGAGGAAGAGAGGGGAGAATGACAGGAGAAGGATTATGACATTGTGTTGTCTCTGTTTGTGGTAAATGCAAATTTGGCACCGCAGCTTCCCGGGAAAAGCAGCAGCAAGTAACCCAGGCCAAGGCCTTGGCCCAGACCCGCCGAGGGAGCCCATGTGGGGCGGTTAGGGTTTTTTTCTTCCTCCCTTTTTTTCTGTCTGGTGTGTGCTTCTTCCATTTATTTTTACAGTGAAGTGCAGAAGATAGACAGGCCAGCATGGCGGGGAGGAGCCGGTCCTCCCTCCTCTCTGCTGGTCCTGCCCCCTCCTCACCCTGTGGGAGGCCCAGGCTGTTCTCCCGACCCCCAGGCATTGCCCTGTCTTGGCTGCCTCCTTGCTAGGTCTCTGTCCCCAGACAGGGTCACAGTTCCTGTCATTCCTTTAGCCTGAATGGCCTGCAGTGTCAGAAGGCTACTTTTGCCCACCGCTGCTTCCCAAGTATAAGCAGAGACCAAGAGGCCAGGACCGAGGCTGAGATGGGGCCTCAGAGACACAGGCCAGGCTGGGCCTGCCCAGGAGGCCTGCAAAGGGTTCTGCCGCCAGGCCGGTGTTGGCCAAGTATCCCAGGACCTTGACTCCTCTGGCAGGCAGGCCCAGGAGAGCAGGGAGCTTGAGCCTGGCCTGGGTTGGGGGCAACCACAGCCCAAGGCTCTGGGCTGCAACAAGGCTCAGGTAGGTGCAATGGTCGGCACACAGGTAGTGAGTCTTTGGAGCAGGTCTCCAGAGAATGCACAGGGTGGGGCTTTGCTAGGGGCAGAAAGCCAAGGCAGGAGCCCTCCTCCCAAGGACCGCCAGGGGAAGGCATGGCCAGCGGGGTCAGTCCATCACACGCTGGGCCTCAGGCTGTGGCCCTCATCGTGTTCCTTCCCTGGGAGCTGGTTCCTCACCCTGACCTCGCTTCTCCTCTCTTTTTTTTTTTTTTTAGCCAGGTCAAATCCTTCTGGACTCAAGTCTGCCTCTTATAGGAAGCCGCCCCAGCCATCCAGATCCCCCCCACTCCATCCTCCCTCACAGCACTGACCACACTGTGGTCACTTGGGTGCAGGAACGTCTAAGGCATCCTCAGTGTTTTGGGTACCTGCCCAAAGCTGAGCAATAGGAGGTTTGTGCCTGGAAACCAGGGCAGCAGGTCCAGACTCACAGATACCCCAGGAAGGTGGGCCACTAGGACGGGACAGTCACCCGGCTTCACATCCTAGAAGGGCTAATGGGCTCATTTCCTTAGGGCATACCCACCCAGCGGGGACTTTTCCCCATGGAGCCTGACATATGGGGGCAAGCCGCAGCTATGTCTGTGAGGGGGCTATCTGTCCTGTGCTGGAGAGCCTCATGTAGTTAAATGATGTCCCTTTGGAAACTGGTGGTGGCCTTATGTTTCTACCCTGGCATTTCCTTCAGGTCCTGGGCCCTGCACAGGGGAGCCAGAGGGCGCTGCAGGGGCTTTGTGGGCAGCAGCTGCCTGCCTGGCCTCGGCCTGGTCTGCGGGGCTCTGGCACCCCGCGGAGCTTTCTGTGCCAGATGGAAAAGGGAGGAAGAGTGGATGGGCTCTGCCCAAGGCCAAGATGCTGGGAGCACCAGGCAGGTAGCCACAGCGTGGGCCAGCTGGCCAGTCAGCTCACATCACCCAGCCCAGGTTCACGAGCCTGCCCACTTGGAGTTGGCACCCTCCAGGCATAGAGCTGGGAGAAGCACAGCTGGCCCCTCCCTCCGGACACCCCAATCTGATGAACCCCAGGAGCTTTGGAGTCAGACAGTCCTGAGTGACAGTCTTCCTTGGCCACTTTCTAGCTGTGTGATCTTGGGCGAGTGACTTAGTCTCCCAAAGCTGCAGTTTCAAAAGGCAGTGACCTGGGAGTAGTAACCTCTACCTGCAGGCTCACGGGGATTAGAGACAGAAGCTGCTCAGTTAGCGGCAGCTGTGGTTATGAGGGAGCAGACTGTGCCAGCAACCTAGGAGCATGACAAAAAACATTCTCCCTGGTGGTCACCCCTGTGAATTCTGACAGGGCAATCAAGAGGGGCTTCAGAGAGGAGGTGACTTTTGAAGGCCTTAAAGAATGAGTACGAGTTAGCCAGGCTAAGGCAGCAGAGGGTGTACCACTGGAAGGAAGTGCAAGAGCAGAGAGCTTCAAGGTGTAAAAGGCCAGTCACCTCGTGACACCTCAAAGCCCATTGAGGAGTAAGGGGACAGGTGGCCCTGTTTCTCTCCACAGTGGGAGCCAATTCCGGAGGGAGAACCTGACTCGATGGTAGAGTGGGCAGGTTTCACACAAACACCCCACGGTCATTGCAAACGCGCCTTCTGGAGGTGTTCATACCTTAGAACTTCAGCCAGTTCTCTAGGACCCTGCCAAGCTGGCTTGTTCTAGCTCCTCCCAAGTCAGGCCTCTCAGGCTGGCCTCGTTGTTGGGATTCCCAGAAGGCCCCCTATGTGGATTTAAGGGCCAGCCTGGGTCCCTGGGTCTTTTAATTTGGAGCCTCGGGACTCCTAGGGCGCAGGATCAGCCCAGGCCCCACTCTGAGCTGGGACCAACGTTTGCCAGGGAAGCAGAGTGGATACCTCTTCTCTGATGTGAGTGAGGGTTCCCAGAGCAGCTTCTCCAGCCTGGAACCCTGAGGTGACTGGAAACTCTTGTAAGAGGCCAGGATGCTGCTCCTCTCAATCCATCCCCAGCTGGGATGGCAACATAGCAGGGGTCAGGTCGCTGGGGTTCAGCCCTGGCTCCGCCATTTACCAGCTGTGTGGCCTCAAGTAAGGGGCCCACCCTCTCTGAGTCTTGGTCTCCTAGGGTAAAAACAGTACCCAAGTCACAGGGCTGTGGTGAAGATGACATGAGAGAATTTTCACAAAGCAGTTAGCCTAGAGCCAGGCTCCTGAGGGTACCAATAACTGTTAGAGAAAAGTCAGCCCAGGAAAGTGAAGGATCCAGCACCTAGTGTCTGTGGGCCAACCACTCAATCTCTCGGAGCCTCAGTTTCCCTAGCTGTAAAATGGGGATGATAATTGTGCTTGGTAATAACATTTGTGAGCACTTACTATGAATTAGGCATTCTCTCCCAACTCTGCCTAACATGTTAGGGTGGGGGTGAGGGGACAGGGCATCCCAGAAGCCAAAAGCAGGCAGGGAAGAGCCCCAGAGATTTGGTATTTTCTGGGCGAAGCTACAGTGGCACCTTGGTAGTGTGGAGTATGGACAGGATCTGAGGGAATCGGATGGCTGGGGACCGGCAAGGGCCCACCTACCACTGCAAATGAGCCACCTGGGCTGGACACCCCTTACACATGACAGCCACCAAAACACCTTGGGGCCCCGAGCAAGTCATGGCCCCACCCATATGCCCTGGTTTTCTTCTTGGTAGGATCGCAGCTTGGACTCACTCACTCTTTAGTCCCCAGCTGCTGTGAGGGGCTATGATTCTCTTGTCTCTTGATTTTCTTGGATGGCGTCCATGTAGGTTGTGATTTGGGCGGTATCATCTGCCCATTGATTTTTTTCCAGAAAGGATGCTTTCTTCCCTCCTGTTCTGCAATCAGCCCACAGATGAACAGCCTTGGTGCTGGCCTTCCCACTGCTCCTCCCTCCTCCTCCCACCAGCACACCTCACCTGGGTTGCAGCTGGGAGCCCAGAGGGTCCAGCAAGGTAGTGGCTCCCGGGAGGCCCCTGGAGGGCATGGGGCTGCCCCTGCACCATGCGGTGCGCACCACATTCGGGGAGTGCCCAGGGCTGGGGAGCCGCGTCTAGCCCACACCTGGCTGTGAGTCCGAGTTGCCGCAGGAGACCCAGGCTGTTCTCGTGCTTCCCCCCGCTCCTCAGCACGAGCTTTGGAGCTGCACAGACTGCTCACTCCTTGTGTCACTGTGTCAGGGCTGGGCCATCACAGGGATGAGTGATTCCACTGTGCGGTGCAGACGAGGCCAGAATAATGGAAACAGCGCCGCCCTCGTGGCAAGAGATGAGAAGGCTGAGGCTCCAAGGGCTTAGGGAGCTCACTTAAGGTGGCATCAACCCCCCACCTACTACCAAAAAGGAGCCGAGGAGGGGTATAGTGCTGGGAGCCCTTAAGAGGCAGGGCAGGTAAAAAGAGCCCAGAGACCATGGCAGGAGGAAGGCTGGGGAGACACAAAAGCTGAGATGAGGTGGTGACCATGCCAGCTTGTCACTGCCCTCATGGGAACTACGGGGGATGGGAATAGTGGTCATCTGGTGCACGGGGGAGGGGCGCCGCACACGGTCATGGCCTGCAGGAAACGCACAGGTGCTGTTTCCTGAGCCTGGGAGGTGTCTGCTCACCTTCAATCAGCCGGGACACGGGTTCAGATCCCAGCCCGGCCGTGACTGGCTGTGTGACTGCAGGTTAAGTAGTTATTGCCGAGTCTCAGTTGCCACACCTACAAATGGGGATCATTGTAAACTCACCTCAGAGGCTTGCTGTGAGGATGATTTGAGCTGATGCAGGTAACTCGGCACACCTGTGAGAGCCGTAGGACTGTTCTCCATTGTTGTCCCCTCAAATCAGCTCAGATTCCCCTCAAACACTCAGCATTTACCGAGCACCAGCCCTCCTGTGCCCTGGGCTAAGCCGCCAGCCTCAGGGCCCGAGTGTGCGGATCTGACTGGAGGAGGAGCAGCCTGCGAGAATTGGTGTGTTGGCTCCCACTGCTGGCGTGACAGACATCCTGATGAAATATGTCACTTTAAAACATTTTTAAAAGAAATTTCCAGAAAGTGTTCGTAACCCCATGGGGGCCCTAATAGCTTGAACTACTGTCAGGCTCTTGTCGTGGCTTTGCCCTGGCTTGGTGGGGAACCTCCCTTTCCTGGGACTCAGTTTCCTCATCTGTAAAACGGAGCAGTAACCGTACCCACCCGAGAGGGTCGACCCTAGTTGAGACTGCTCCCGTGAAGTTGCTTTGTAAACTCAAAAGCATCTTGAGGGCTTTTAGTTCCATTTCTCATCATTCACGAGATGGCTACCGGCAGATGCCTATGCGGTGCCATGCTGAATGCTGACCCTGGGCATGGCTATCAGTGGGATGCCGGCTCTGCTCTCAGGGGTTCCCTGAGTGGTGGCCTTACTAAAACCCTTGACTTTTGTGATTTCCAGAGAACGTGGAAGGCCCCTCAGGCAGCCTGGCCCCTTCCAGGGGAAATGCTGGTAAGTGTCTTGTCCTATCTGTTGGTTCGTTCCACAATGTTTTTGTAGCAGCTCCACGTGTGGGGGGTGATGTGGGAGAACTGGAAGTCAGCTCTGCCCTTGAGAGCTCGGTCTAGAAAGGATTTGAAAAGTCCACACCCAAATGACCAGATGTCTGAGGTTCAGGAGTGGCAGATGCAAAGCCTGGACTTTCCAGAAGATGCTCAGCCACGGGGCAGCTGTCAGGACCGTTATAAATGCATATTGACTGTTTTTTCTGCTTGGCATCCTTCAGTAGGTTCCCCTTTGCCCCTCTGGAATAAGCCCCCAAGCCTGTGGTCTGCTTGTCTTGCTTTAGCTGCATCTCCAGCTTTTCATTTCATTTATGTTTTACCGACCTCCTTTCCCTTCCTGGAAACCTGCTTGCTCCCTCCTGCCTCAGGGCCTTTGCTCATGCTGTGCTTGCCACCTGGAGCTCTTCCAGCCTTCTCACATAGCTTCTTCCTACCTGTCCTTCGGTTCTCGTCTCAAATGTCCTGGATCCCCAAGACCCAGGGTCCATTATATACCCTCTGTGCTCCTGCCATGTTTTCTTACGAATGTATGTCGCGGCTGTTACCAAATGATTACTTATGTGATGAGTCAGTCTTGATAATGGCCCTGTGGGCCTGTAGGCTCTATGACAACAGGGACCCTTGGGCTCAATGCCTGGCATATGATAAGGGCTCAGTTAATGTTTACTGAATGGATGGGCATTAGGGTAAGGCTTCATGGAGGTGGTAACATTTGAATAAACTTGAAAGAGGGATCATTTCAATCTGTAGTGAAGAGGAAGGGCTTCCAGCTTCAGGGCATAGGTGGGCACACATCTCATGCATTTTGGCAAAGAGACAGAATGGGACGTGAGAGAAGGTTGGAGAGCTGAGCTGGGGTCAGATGAGGGCTCTGTGTTCCAGGTAGATGAGAATCGATTTGAACTCTGAAGTCACTTGTGACCCACTGAAAACCTTTGAGCCAGAGGGAGTAGGGTCAGAGCTGGCTTTGGGCAACTGTGATGAGCCTGGTGCAGGGAGGGGTGGGCTGGGAAGACAGGTTGTAGCCGAGAGGACCAGCTGGATGGTGGAGAAGCTGTCGACACTGCTGCTTTCTCTTTCCTGGGAACTACACATGCCTCGGCAGTTATCCTTGCCAGGGAAATGCAGGGCGGTGACAAGGAACCTCACGTGGCATGGCTGCTTCCAGAAGACAATCACCTTGGTGGCAAGATAGCCATTCCCAAGTCACTGGAGGAAGAGACAGCATAGAGGGAGCACTAGTGCCCCCATTTCTCAGCTTCCCGGATCGAGAAGGAAGCATCCAGCTTTGCATTTCTGCACCTGTGTCCTGGTGCCTTCCCAGTGGTCTAGGAATGGTGATACTGAGGGACCAGCCTATGGCAGATGAGTAGAAGCATTTCCATCAAGGCCTAGCAAACAAGACCCATCTCCATGCCCCCGGAGTGGGGCGTAGCTGATGTGGTTCGAAGAGCCAGGATTCTGAAGACAGACCTGGGGACAAGTCCCAGATCTACTCCTTAGCAGCTGTGTGCCTTTGGGCATCTTGCTAGCAACTCTGGGCTTCAGTTTCTTCAGCTGTGAAGTGGGAGCTGCCTGGACGCTGTGGAAGTTAGGGGCAAGGACACACATGGAGCCCCAGGCACAGGGACCACTGGAGGCTCAGAAGTGGTGGCTGTATCATGGCTGCGCTTTTCTCCCCGGTTTGAATTCTTTGCAGGAAGCTCGGGTTTCAGGCTTAAAATGAAGAGCATGTCAACAAAACAGGATAGAACAAAGTCTTTTCCCAGCATGCCTCAGCATGTGGCACTGCCTTCCCGTGGAGCCCCACAGAGATGGGGCTAAAAGTCTTGAGCTTTCAAGCAGAAATAATCCCAATGGAAAGGACCCTCCCTATTGCTATCTCATGATAAAACGAGGCGGGAGCGTGCAGCCCAGCCCACCCGGCTTCAGATTCCAACTCTGCCCCTTCCTGGTGGCTCCAGGCCTCAGTTTCCTCATCTACAAGATGCAGTAATAACAGGATCCACCTCACAGGGCTGTTGTAAGGATTAAGCGGGTTAATGCAGGCAAAGTGCTCAGAAAGTGGCTTTGTCACTACAATGGTTAGATCACTTCATTTTCACTCTCACTCTCTGTAGTGCTGTAAGTGACTCAGCGGGGGCTCCAGAGCCCAAAGGCTGAGTTCAGAGCCCAGCTCTGCCGCTCGTTAGCTGTGTGACTCTGGGCATGTCTCTTAACCTCTCTGCCCCTTTCTTTGTACTATGAAAATGACAACCCCTGACTCAAAGGTTGTTGGAGGGAGTGAATGGGATCAGCCAGGTAAGAGACCTGACTCCCCGGAGGCCCATGGATCACTCAGCCCCTCCTCCCACCCACTACACTTTCCAGATGAAGAAATTCAGACTCAGAGCCATTAGAGGATATGATAAGGACCCACGCTGGTGTGACCTGTGCTGGGCCACCACACCAGGGGCTGCCCGGGGAGCGTTGGGCCACCAGGGGCAGGAGTGTTGAGTGGACTGAGAGGTGCTGTCCTCTCTCTGCTCATCATGGGCACCGAGTGTGCTGATGCACAGCAATGGCACCTGCTGGGTGGGCCAACTGTCCAGCCTCCAGGGCTTTAACACATTACTTCTGGGGAGAAGCTAGTACCGACCCTGTTGTCCTCTTACATCTCTTCCGTTGTCCACCTGCAGACTTTGGGCCCCACCAACTGTCTTGTGTCCATCCATCTTTCCAGTGTTTACCAGGTGCTGGGAAGCTTAGTGGTTAAGATTGCAACCTCTAAAGAGCTGGGATCAAATCCCAGCTCGGGCTCTTCTAAGCTGTGTGACTTGGAACAAGTTACTTAGACTCTCTGTGCTTCTTCCCTGGCCCCATCTGTAAAGCGCAGGTGATTACAGTGCCAACTTCATCGTGTTGCTGCAAACACACAGTGTCTGTTCACAGTCCTGCATTTCTTTGGGCTGTAGTGACATTTCTATGGATGTGGTCCCCTGACCTGCATAAGATGCTGGAGACCCCAGGGCAGCACAGGTGTCTGCCCTGCAAATGCTCACACTCTCGGGAGAGATGGACACAGTCATGTACACAGTTCACTGTGACCAGTGGGAGCTAAGGAGGGAGCCACAACTTCCATCCTGGAGGGAGAAAGGCATACCCCCTGAGCAGAAGTCACTGTGAGGTCCTATGATACACATTCACACCAAGCATGTCACAGATACCCAGCCCTGCAGCATCCCACCCTTGCCCTCCTCTGAAGTCTCACCTTCCATTCCCCTAGCATTACACTGGGTACAGCCCTCCTGGGAAGAGAGGTGGCCGTCTCCACCCTGCCAAGTCTTGGTATTCCCTGGCCCTCTGGAGCCTCCCCGACCCCTTTCGCCTTGGAGCTCCCCTGACCTTGTCCCAGAAAGGCTACCTGTGAGTCTCTATGCCCCCCACCCCCGCCCCATCAGTGCTAACAGCCTGGCATATAGCAGGTGCTCTGTGTGGAATGAAGACATGCCGCAAAGGATCTGGCCACCCTGCTGTTCGTGTACTCTGCTTCCATCCACTTTGCATGGGCAAAGTGCCTGGCTTGGGACCGGCTCTGCAGGATACTATGGGGGGGGGATCCCACTCTGATAACCCAAGGCTCCTGCCCATTGTCTCTGGAGAACAGGAGCCCGCATTCCAGGCCAGCCTCTTGGTGTGCTCAAGTTAGCAGAAGACCCCTCCCAAGAGGAAAGAAAGCTGGGGCCTGCAGGAGAAAGGTGAGGGCTACATGTGTGCTCGAGAGCCTGCAAGCAGAGGAAGGACATCCGCCTGCTGCTGAAGGCACGACAGGCAGCTCACTTCGCACAAGTCACTGATCTGCCAGGCAGGGCCAGTCTCCTCAATCAATCCGCACTGACACATGGTAGCGGAATCAGTGACCTAGAGGCAGAAGGCTCCATTTGTAATCCTAGAGTGGCCCAGGCGCCTGGAGGAGGGCAGAGGAGTTTGTAATAAAGGGAGTGATACAGGGTTTCCAAAAGCTATCTCTGAGCCAGAGGAGGAGGGAAAGGATTAATTTTGCTTCTGGAATTGAAACCACTGATTCAGTTCAATAAGTATTTTTCGAGTGGACTGGGTTAGGAGAAAGAGAGAGAAAAAAAACAACAACAAATCTACCATCTTTTTCTTAAAGTGTGGAAGGAAAAACAGGATTCTCACAGACGAGACAATGAGAGAACAATAGAGATGCTAGCTAACATGATCAAAGAGGAGGGGGCTCCCAGTTACTGACTGAGCTCTGGCCACTGTGGGATTTTGGACTTAATCTCTGAGTCTCTGTCTGCTCAGGTGTCATATTGTGTCCACATCATAGAGCTGTAGCTCTATGTACCTCTATATTGTTAATATGTGCCTGGTAGTGTATTGAATTTTTTGTGCAGATCTCTAGATTCTCATAACACCTATGTTATGAGTGAGGTTATATTATCCCCATTTCATAGCTCAGGAGACCAGGGTTCACAGAGATGAAATGAATTGTCCAAGGCCACACAGCCCAAGAGTAACCCAATCTGTTGGCCATAACACCCACACATTCTTTTTCCATATGGTACCAAAAGGGACAGTAACAAACTGCCGGGTGAAGACGCTGAGGCTGGCCTGGCCCTAGGACTGGGAAGTTTCCAGGTGGAGGTTGGCTGGGCAGTGTTCCAGCAGCATCCAAAGGGGTGGAGGGGGCTCTCAGGTCAGTCCCACGACAGAAGCCAGGAGCAAACAAGAGCTTGGATTTCAGTTATCTGTCTGCATTCTTTCCCCCTTTCACCATCCATTTCGTGTTCCAGTCCCCCAGTCTGAAACCTGAGTGAGCCGAGGAAGAGGGAAAGGAAGGGGGAGATGACAGAATAGGCAACTATAAGGAAGAGGGCTTCCCTCTGCTTCATGAGTTCTCTCAAGAAATTGAAGGTGCCCCCAACACCCAGGGTTCAAGAAGCTCCCCTGTGTCCTTCCATTTTTGTCCAGAAAACATAGGTCTGTGCTGAGAGTCCCCTCAACCTTTCCTTCGGCAGCCCTGAACTAAGCAGAAGCTAGCACTGGTCTTTTAAAAGTATTGGTGCCAAAGAATTTGAAAATGAAACTCACAGAACAATGGTAACAGCCATTGGGCCGGGCCTGATGGCCTGTTCAGCTCTGCCCTGGAGCTCTGCCCCGGAAGAGCCATGCCCCACCTGGCATGCAGGAGGTATTGGGAAGCAGGTCTTCAAGAATGGCCTTGACCCACATTGGACCTGGCCCCCACTTTATGAGACTGGACAGAAGCCAGGAGAAATCACTGCCTTCCCCACGCACAAGCTCCTGAGGTGGCAGAATCACCTCAGGCCCTGCCTGGGATCCCTATGCTGGGGATAGCTGTGGCCACAGCCAGGACCCTCCTTGGGTGGCCTGAGGCAGGGCAAAATGTTAATGTGTCTGGCCACGTGGAATGAGAGGTGAAAGGGTAGAGCCAGGCCCTGCGGAGCTCTGTACCTCAGATATACCTAAATCGGCCCAGGATGCACCTGGTTCCTATCAGCCTCCACCTGCTGTGCAAAGCACCCTTACAGCTCCAATTTACTTTCCAGTTTGCTTGCTTCAGAAAAGGAATTACTGTAGCATTTGGGGATATGGGCGCCTACTTTAGAACGAGCCATTTTAGCCAGCATTAGGTATCCCTCCCCTTTCCCATTGTGCCGACGGGAAACTGAGGCCCAGAGTGGGGGAGAACCTGGGCAGGTATCCCGATGAGTCACAAGCAGGATCACAAACACTCCAAACACATCACATGCCTTACTTTTGATAGCAGTGGGTCACACGGCACAAACATCTCAGTGGTGGTTCTACAACTGAGATTTTCTTTTAAAAAAGTCAAGTCATTCCTTTGCTCCATAAAACATATATGAGATTTGCAAAGGAAGTCGGGACAGCCTGAGGCCTTGGCACCACAAACCCCCCACCTTACCTCCAAATTAATTTGGCATTGCAGGTTTTAATGCCGCTGCCGGCGAAGTCAACTGGCATTTGGGGAGCATATATTTTACCTGCAAAGTTGGTGGGCCTCCCCACTCCTCGCATAATGAAAGCGAAGGAAACTGAGGGCCCAAGTCATTCAAGGACACGCAGGACCAAGGGGTGGAGGCGGCAAAGAAATCGGGTCTACGGGGCCCTGAGGGCGTCAGGCTCTCAAGAGCCGCCCCCATACCCAGCCCTACTGAACAGGTTACCGGGAGGAGGTCGGGCCTTCGCCCGCGGACTCCCTCGGCTGCCAGAAGCATGATTCTGGCGTTGGAGGCCTCGGGGAACTTCAGAAATCCCAAAGAGAGATTCCGGGCCGCTAACTCCCCAGAAAGTTGGCTTGCGGCCACGGCCAGGACAGACGGACCGGAGCTGCGGGCCAAGATGGCCCTGGACAAGCGGCAAAACGGCCGCGCTGCGCCTCGCAGCTGCGGACCTGAACCCCGGTAGACCCCTGTCGGCGGGGCTGGGGTCCGCCAGACGCGCGCAGGCCTAGGCGCCGCCGCACGCGGATGGGCACGCGCGCACGCGCGCCGGCCCCGCCCCCTACCGCCCCGCCCCCGCCGCGCGCCCTCCCGCCCGCCCGCGCGCTGCGGCCTTGAGCCTCCGCATTGGCTGTGCGCCGTCACCTGACGCTCTGTTATTTCCTGTGTGTTGGGAGAATGGAGAGAAAAAATCCCGAATCGAGCGGCTTTCGGCCCCTGCGAGGCAGCCGCGGCCTCCGTCGGGGGAGCCCGCCCTGAGGCGCGCCCGACCAGGGAGCGAGTGCGCGGGCCGGAGCGAGCCTCGAGGGGCCGCGGCCCCGGCCCGCCCCGCCGCCGTCCCGGGCGCCTGAGCTGGAGGCGGCGGAGGCTCCCCCACCCCCACCCCGCGCAGCACCGCCTGCCGCCGCTCCCTCCCCTCCCGCCCCCGGCCGAGGCCGAGGGACCGGGCGGGGGGCTCCCGCAGGTAACCGCCGCCCGGGCCGGGGCGGGGGGTGGCGAGGGGAAAGGGGCAGGGGTCAGGGCTGAGGGGCTAGGGCCAGGGTTGGGGCCCGACCGGGATGTCCGGCCTCGGGGGCTAGGGGCAGAGGTCCTCGCCCGGCCCGACCCGGGAGTGCTGAGATCCCCGTTCTCCGGGGTGTTGGGGGGAACGGCCCCGCCCGGTCCGTCCCGGAGTGCAGAGAGGAGCGGCCTGGCCTGGTCTAGGGTTGCTGAGGGGAAGTAGCTCGGCCTGGCATCGGCGTGAGGGGTCTCGGTCCGGCCTGGGAGTCCCGCAGGGCTTGGGCACCGGTCCTAGCCTAAGCGTGCCGGTGGGGGTAGGTACCTGCTCTTCGCGGCCTCTGGTGCCAAGGAGGCGGGTGCGAGCAGGCGGTGCCCGGGGGTCGACGGGGTCAGCGACGCCCGGCCCCTGGCCGCCTCGGGGACCTGGCTGCGCTCGCCTCTTCGCTGCGGGCTGGGGGCGAGGCCGGCGGGCGGAGGGCCGGGCTTGGGGCGGGGAGGGGCCGGCCGGGCTGACTGGAACGGCGCGGGGGCGCCCGGGAGTCGGAGCGCGCCCCGGCCGCGGGAGGGGATAGGGTCCCGTTTATTGCCTTATGAACACCTGAAGCCATGTGGACGCGGCTGCTTCGCGCCTGTTGGGGGCGGAGGGCAGGTACCGGCTGGCAGGGCGCAAGGACCCGGCGCGGGGAGGGGCTGGGAGCGGAGCGCAGGACACACTTCCTGCGTGGGGTTTTCTCCCCCTCCCCCGCCGCGGTGAGCAGGGCGGGGTGTTCGATGCGGTGGTCCCCGCGTGCGAGCGAGCGCTCGTTTGGGGCCCCTTGGCTCTCAGCTTCCCTTCCATTTTGGGGGGGAAAGTGGTGTTGAAGGAGGGGGACTGATCCGGCCCGGACCGCTGTGGCAGCGGCGGGAGGTGGAATGTCTCCTGTGCGCCGGGATGGGAGTGGAATTTACTGAGTTGGGGTTGGGGAAGGGGGTGCCGTGGAGCAGCCGCCTTCCTGGGCCTGTGGGTGGGGATTATTCTCTGTTTTTGTGGTTGTGTATACTAGCACTGTCTGCCTATGTGAAACCCTTTAGTTTGCCTTTCGGGGACAGATCAAAATTGAGATATTAGGATTTACCCCCCTTCCCTCTGCCTTTTTTTTTTTTTTTTCCCTTCGTCTCTCAAAGATTAGATGACTCTGGTAACTGCTGTAAAATGGATGGAATTTTCGAGCTATTATCTAACAGGCAGATCTTTGGATGATAATTGGACCCTTATGTTAACAGCCTAAGTGAAGAGTTTTAGGAAACATCTTAACGTGGGGTGGCAGCTTGGTGGAGTGGGAAACTGCACTGAAGTCCAGACCTGGGAGACCAGGAATCTTACTTCCAGCTTTACCATCTATGAACCATAACGTTGGCCAAGTTACCTACCTTCTCAAGGCTCCAGTTTCCTCATCTCTTAAATGAGATCTCTCTTCCAGAACAAACATTTACAGGGGTTTTGGGGTAGTTTTGTTTTGTTTTTGTCTCCTATTTTGTGCTTTTGTTTTAGCCAGAAGCCTCCTTCCTGAGAAAGGCAAGCTGTGCCTTACCTGGCTTTTAAGAGCCTGTCTCACTTTTTAGCTTGCAGCGTCTTCCTTCTCCAACAGAGCATAAAACTTGGTCAGGGTACAGTTTTTCCTCAAATCCTAGATGTTCTGTGCTTTTCAGAACGTATATTATATCCTAGCCTATGCTGAATGTGTCTTGTACTTTTGGTCTTTGTGCACGAAGTTATCAGGAAGAAAATTTCAGAGAGCATTTGACTACTTGGAGCTGCAGATAATGCAAGTGTATTTGAGTCGATGTGTAGTTGGCTTCAAGGCATGCTGAGGTCTTTCAGTGCAGGGGATGGGGAGGGAGTTAAAAGTTCTTTCAAGGGATATTTGGCTCACTTGAAATTTCTAGCTTCAGTATTCTCAGAGTAGAAATAAAGTGGAATTCCATAATATATAGGTCCTGTGAAATGGCATGCTAGTGGAATTAACTGTCACCTCAGGGTGCACTAATTATTTGCATCCCCAATTTATTTCTTAATGGTAGCCGATGCTTCCTCTCAGATGCTGAAGAACCCCAATTAGTTTCACTGATTTTTATGGTGTGTGAGGGCCTTAGGCCATGCTTCTGACTGGTTGGCCCTTTTAGACCAACCTCAGAAGTTGGTCTTGCCTTAAATTTCTAGTACTGTGGTGCTTGAAGGACATGTTCCTAATGTGGTATAATAGGCTTTCTTAGATCATTTTTTTATTGTCTGTACAGGCAGTTTCAAAAAGGGAGTCAACATTGGTAAGTGTTCTCATACCGTTGATTTCGAAGACATGGGTAGAATTTTTCTTGTATGTTAACATCAGACCTGTCACATAAGTAGGCACTTTTATACACCTACACAGCTATCAGTTACTTGGAGTTTCCCAAAATAAGCAGTTTATTCTACACTGATATTTAAATTATGACCTTGTTTGGTGTGGAGTTTTAAAAACCCAAGTTCCTTAAATTGTAAGCAGTTATCGCATGTATATTTATGTTTATGTTATAAGGAAAAGTTATAGAGGTCATTTGTGTGTGTTTATGTACATGAGAGAAGATTACCAAGGTACTAAGATATCAGGAGACATCTTTTAGGTTTTAGGTTTTATAATTTCAGTGGTATGTAATGTAATTGAAATCACATCTATTTAGACCTAGAAATTAAAGTTGGACTGCTTCTGGTGTATTCAACCTTTTCTTCATATAGTTAGGAAAGGATAGTAACATTTCTTTTAAAACAGATTCAGTATGCTAAGTTCTGTTCAAGGTGTTTTAAGTTGCCTTAAAAAATCCACCCAGCCCTGGCCTGGTGTCTCAGTTGGTTGGAGAATCACTGTGGAGAATCACTGAGACCCATATACCAATAAGTTGCAGGTTCAATTCCTGGTCAGGGCATATACCTAGGTTGCGGGCTCAGTCACTAGTCGGACTGCATACGTGAGGCAACCAGTGGATGTTTCTCACATCAATGTTTTTTTTTCTCTCTTCTCTGCCCTAACCCTCTCTCTAAAATCAGTAAGGTGAAGACAAGTGAAAAGAAATCCACCTAGCCGACCTAAGAAGTCGACCCTCTCTCCTTTTCCTGAGAGGCCATAGAGCTCGGGAGGGGTCAGGGATGTGACTGTCCCCACCCCACGGCTCCAAAGCCTTTACCAGGTCCAGTATAGCTCAGTGCCTGCTCAAGACAAAACCAGGTAGTGGTAGATTGGTCTTCAAATCCATGTTTTTTCTTTTTTAAAGTTATGATGAACTTCAAAAATGGACTTGGGCAAAATAATGGAAAGCATGATTTTTGTGACTGTGCCATGTGCTTTAGTGACCTCTGGGAGTTTTCTAAACTTTCATTTTCCCCACACCTGACCACTTTTGCCAGTGCACCTGAGATTTAATCTAAAATGCTTCTCTTTCATACATATTTCTGTATTTCAGTCCTGATATCACTCTATCAGTTTAAAGAGTGATATATGGTAATATGTAAGAGGCTGTCTCTTTTCTGTTACTGGTTTGCAATGCGTAGGAATCATGTTGTCTGGTGATCGCTCTCAGTTTGACCCGATGGGACTTAAGAGATGCATTTACAAAAGACAGTTCTTTTCCCCAGTATGCCTTAGGTACCCTTCCTCATGGGACCTTGTATTCAGGGCATCTTGGTGCTCATTAGACCTGTCTGAGGCTTCTGACTCTGCCGCCTTCGTTTGCTTTCTGTGGAGGTAAAAGTAACAAAGAAAAACAATAAAACCCTATTTATATTGGAGCAAAACTATACATCAGCATTATACAGTTGAAATATAATGCAGCTGACCCTTGAACAACACAAGAGTTAGGGTGCTGATTCCCCCCTGTAAAACTTTTGACTCCCCTAAACTACCAGTAGCCTGCTGTTGACCAGAAGTTTTCCCAGTAACAAACAATTAACACATGTTTTATATGTTATGTGTAATATATACTGTATTCTTACAATAAAGTAACCTAAGAAAAAGAAAATAGTAAGGAAAATACATTTACAGTATTCATTGAAGAAAGTCAGCCCTGGCTGGTGTAGCTCAGTGGATTGAGTGTCAGCCTGTGAACCAAAGGGTCGCCAGTTCGATTTCCCAGTCAGGGCACATGCTTGGGTTGCGGGCCAGGTCCCCAGTAGGGGGTGTGCGAGAGGCAAACACACATTGATGTTTCCTTCTCTTTGTCCCTCCTATCCCCTCTCTCTAAAAATAAATAAATCTTTTTTTTAAAAAGGTGATTCAATTTTAAAAAACAAAAAAGAAAAAAGTCTGTGTAAAAGTGGACCCGTATAGTTCAAACCTATATAATTCAACTATATAACGAAATCAAGGCTTTTACAGTGCATAATTCAGGCTCATTGCCCTTAGACTGGATAGTTTCTTATTATTAGTTAGGCTGTTGAAGTCCTCTTAATACTGATGCTTATGGGACGTGAAGTGAGGGTGAAAAGGTTCTCATGGCAACAAACACAGTCAGGACTTTTCTGCATTAGAGCTGTGTTTCCTTTTTAAGTAATGCACGCAGCACATCAGGAAGGTGAACTATAAAGTGAAGTACTGGTATACCCGATGCTTCATTGTCGGGGAGTTAAGAAAGAAGACATTAACTACAGTGGAAAATACCTGTGTTGCAGTATATACCTGTAAACTGTTTTGTATGAAAGGGTGGAAGTTCATTGGATCACTTGACCGTCAGCCGGATGGGAAGATGGTTCCATGTTTGAGCATCACATCCTTTAACATGGATTAAAGTTCTCTTTGTGTTGTGTTTAGTTCTAATTTTTATTAACAAGTATTTGTAGGCGCTGTTCTGAGCATGGGAGGTACAGTGGTGAGCAAGATAGAGAAGGAGCCTGCTCTGGAGACAGACTGTGAACAGTACGTCAATATGAACGTCAGGTGTTGATAATAGCTATTAAGAAAATACAAAGACGATATGACAGTGACTCAGGGGATGTAACTTAGAGCAGTCATGAAGATGTTCTCTTTGCTGAAGCCTTTTCTGCCAGCAGGGCAGTCATACTTGATCTGTGGGAGAGGTGGAAGTGGCATTAAACAAAGTAAATAATTGGCTTTGGTCCTGCACATTTTGAGAAGTTAATCCAAAGAATAGAGGTGGGTTGATTGAAGTCTTCCTTCTGTTTACATCCTTATGCTCTGTGAATGGAGACCTAGCTCAAAAGAGCTTACGAGGGATCATTAGCGGTACCTTGTAAATGGTGAGAAAGAGGAGTGTTGTCTGCTTTTCTTTAATCGTTCCAATTAAAAAAAAAAAAAAGTATCACCCTGGCTGGTATGGCTTAGTGGATTGAGCACTGGCCTGTGAACTGAAAGGTCACTGGTTCTGTTCCCAATCAGAGCATATGTTTGGGTAGCAGGCTAGGTCTCCGGTTAGGGGCCTGCAAGAGGCAACCAGTCGATGTTTCTCTTGGACCTTGATGTTTCTCTCCCCCTCTTTCTCCTTTTTTTCTACTCTCTCTAAACATAAATGAATAAAATCTTTTTTTAAAATGTAGAAATATGCTAAAATATTGGTAGGTGCTAGGCATATTACAAATATCCTTTAATTGTGTGTATAGTTCTTTGTTGGGGAGTCAAATGAAGCCAGCAGCTATTGGTGACATCTGTATGTGTGGCACTCTGCTAGGTGTAACTTCAAATGAAGGATCCAAAATGTCTGATTGGAACTTGGGTTGGGAGGGTGGGGGCTGTTGAGGGAGGCAGGATAGCTGAGAGCAAGGGCTCTGGCAGGGGAGGAAACAGCACAGGTCAAATGGACTCCGTTACCCATAGCCCAGAGGGTTCATCCTCACAGCCATTCCCAACCAGCGGGCCGGTGTCCTGCATGCGTGCCTTCGCCTACCTTTCCTGTGCGCTCTGATTATAGAGTTACATGGAGAGTGTAAAGAAACCTAAGAGATTGTCTGGTTTAGCCCTTTGGCTTTACAACTCAACAAAGGTGCTGAGAAGGTGGTGACTCGTCCCAAGTTATGTGGCTTTACGCTGACAGTCAAAGCTAGGACCCTGTTCTTTTCTGCCATGGCCCACGCTCTCCCCAGAGCACTGCTAGTTAGCAGTTGCTCTTGAGTAGAAAAAGAAAGGACGCCTCTGGGTGCTGATGCACTCACTTAGGAGAAAAGCCCGTGTCGTTCCAGGCTGCAGCCAGGAGAAGGGCAACACATTGATCTTGAAAGCAGAGGATGGACAAAGAAAATTTTCACAGAGATATGCAGTGTTGGTTTCCTAGGCCCCACTGAGCCATAATCTCATCCTGATTATGTCTTGGTCCAGAATGGACAACACGGAGAAGCGCTCTGTGCCACGGTTAGCATTAGTTGTGAAGTTAGAACAAGGCCTTTTAGGTGCAGGGGGAGATTTCTGATACATGGCTTAAAACTGAGTTCTAGAATTTGAGTTGAGGCCCAAGCAGTCCTAAATTTTCAGCTCCAGACCCCAGTTCAGGGAGGATTTCACGCCTACATTTGGAAGCTCCCCAGACAGGAAGCATTTACTTTGGGAACCTGGAGATTATTCACTGGGCCCGACAACAGCAGGGATCCTTGAGGAACAGGGCTGCTTCCCTGGACATTTCCCTGACTTAGTGCTCTGGTGGGCACTAAGGGCAGCTTTGTGTGCTTGGGCAGTAACGTGAGAGGACACTGCTGTAAAAGTCCATGCGATGGCCACTTTATGGAGGCAGCAGAGCATTTGAAGGAAGATGTGTGACCTCAGTCTGGCTCCCACTTATTAGCAGTGACCTTGGGCATTTTGCCTGAGCCAGTTTCCTCATACGGAAAGCGGAGGTATCCCGTCCTCATGACTGTTGGGAGAGAAACTAAAATAGGAAGCACATGTAGTGGACGCACCAGCCACAGGTGACACTCATTGAATAGTAGTTGTCCGTAAACGTTCCTCACTGTGCTGTGTGTACCAAGACCTGGACCAGAGCAAGGCTGGTTCCTGCTGAACCTAGTGCTTTTATCTCCTCAACTATCTGCCCAGTGGAGAAAGGCAATTAAACAGGGATGTCAAAAGTGCTGTGATGGGGGAGGACACGGTGCTATATCAAGACGTGTAACCTTAATGTGAAAGGCTATGGGAGGCTTCTCATTCACTTCCTCATCACCCACCTGTTTCTCACTTGTCTCTTCCCATCCCTGTGGCTCATTCCTCCCCTTGTACTTGACCACTGGCATTCCCTGGACTCTGTCCTTGGTGTTCTCAGATATCTGCAGGCATTCACGATTGTCCATAGGCTGACCGCCCCACAATAGTAGTATCTTCAGCCAGACCTCGCCTAGCTCTCCCAGCTCCTGCTTGATGCTCTTGTTAAGATATCTCACCAGTAACTTGAGCTTCACGGTCCAGAGCTAAACACATATTCCTCAGAAACCCTTTCTCCTCCTCTTGTTCCCTTCTCCCTAAAAGGCTTATCATCCATCCAGTTTTTCAAGCCAGATTTCTCCTTTTCTCTCAGCATCTTCTACATCTTATCCACCGAGTTCCTGCCAGTGCTCTGTCCATAATCTGCCTGCCTGTCTGCTCTGCTGCCACTGCTCTCTGGGCTGCCTCCTCTCCTACCTGGAACACCAGGATTGCCTCTGGCCAGGGCCTCCCCATGGCGTCTCCTGTCTGTCTTTATTCCACTTTGCCCAGAGGAGCCAGGAGTCACCTGTCTCTGCTTCACTTAAGATCTTTTAACAGTTTCTTATAGTACTTAGAAGAAAATCCAGTCCCCTTGCCATTTCCCACAAGGCCTGAATACCCTGGCCCCTCCTGCAGCCTTTGCTTGCCTCCCTCCAGCCACATTCACACGTTCAGTCTCCTGAGGGCACTTGCCCGCCTGGGGAACTATGCTAATTCCCCTGCCCAGTGCCCTGGCCTCCCCAGCCTTTTCTTGTCCTTCAGGATAGTTGTCGAATGAAGAGACCACATGAGGCAGGCAGCAGAGAGGCAGGGTGAGGAGGGAAGTGTTTTGGGGAGAGCCAAAGAGGGAGAATCTGGTTGTGGCGCCAGTGCAGTGTGTTCGAGCAGAAGAGCCAGAGCTCAGACACGCTGAGGGAAGTGTAAGATGATGCCACCGCCTTAGAAAGCTGGGAGTTCCTTAAAAAGTTTAGTGTGTGTCTACTCTGTGACTGAAAAGTTCCATTTCTAGATATTTATGAGAGAGAAATGAAAACACACGTCCACAAGGAGGCCTCGGACAAGAATATTCATAGCAACGTTATTCATGGTAGCCCCAAACTGGAAATGACTCAGATGCCCCCAGGGGGAGGATGGATAGACAGACTGATACATTCGTATACAGCGGAAGACCACACAGCGGAAGACCACTCGGCAATGCAAAGGAGCATACCGATAACAGAAAATAAGGATGTATCTCACACAGCTTATACTGAGTGAAAAGCCAGATACAAAAAAGTACGTAATAGATGATCCCATTTATGAGACATTGTAGAATAAGCAACACTAATCTATACTACTAGAGTTCAGATCAGTAGTTGCTTCTTGGGTAGGAGGGGATTGGCGGGGCGAGGACAGAAGAGAACTTTCTAGGGTGATGGAAATGTTCTGGATCTTAATAGACATTCATCACATCTAATGGGAGTCATATATTCTATGTAATTTTACTAATTGTAAATTATACCTAAAAGCAACCTAGGAATTGCCCTAGCTCCCCCCTCCCCGCCCCAATGTGGAATCTCCCAGCAAGTTCTTTTCATTTTTATATCTAAAATATATCCTGAATTTGTTCCCTCTCATCTCAGGCACCATCCCCTCATCTGGACTAAGCTTCCTGACTGGTTTTCCAAGCCCCTGTTTTTGTCCTTCTCCCAAACCATTTTCTACTTATCAGCTAAAATGATCTTTAAAATTCGGATTGGATTACCTCCCTTGCCTTCCTACAACCCTCTGGTAGCTGTTCACTGCTTCCTTGGTGGCCGACAAGAGCCCATCTGACCCCTGCCTCCCTCTGAGCCCCTCTGACCTGGCTTCTCCTTGCTCCCCAAGTTCCGGCCTCCTTGATCTAACAGCCCAAGCTCAGGTCTCCCTAAGGACCCTGGTTCTTGGCTCCTCCCTCTGCCTGGAGCTCTCTGCCTCCCAAATCCCTGTGACACTTGTTTCTGTTTGTCATTCAGGTTCAGTTTAAATGTTTCCTTCTCTTATATACTCTGGTTTCTCTTCAGATCGTATAAATCTTTCGCCTTTTTAAATGTTTCCTTCTCTGGGAGGTTTTTGCCACCCTTCCCATCTAAAGCAGTGCCCCGTCACCCCATCCTGCTGTATTTTTTTCATAACTTTGATCACCATCTGGAGTTATCTTGTCTTATTTGTGTGCTGCCTGTCTCCTCCCTCTAGGATGAAGCTTGGCTTCTTGTCCACTGCTGTGCACTCAGTGTCTGTAGCAGGATTTGGCACAGAGCAGGCTACGAGGACTGACTTAAGAGGACGTCGAGGACCGCGTGCTGGGGCGAGGGTGCTTGAACCAGGAGGGTCAAGGCAGCCAAGACATCTGGCTGCGAAACCAGGTGGTGGCGGTGCCTATCCGATGAAGTAGAAAACAGTGGAGAAGGAGGAGAATGGGGTGGGGGATAGTGATGGATTGTTTTGGACTTCAGTCGGAGATGCTTGTAAGGAAGGCCTCGGCTTTGAGCCACAGATCTGGCATCGAGGAGGAGCTGGGCTTTAGGCTAAGACTTGGAGGTTAACACACGTGTGTCAGCCTGGGAGTGGGCGAGATGGCGCTGGGGGTAAACAAGGAGCATGAGTGTGCAGAGATTCCTTTTTCCCTGCCTGAGTAATAGGTGTCTCCCACCAGCAGCAGCGACTTTACCGAGCTCAGCCCCCAGAACAGGGGTGTCTACCCTTTCGGCATCTCTGGGCCGCACTGGAAGAAAAAAGTTGCCTTGGCCCACACATTAAATACATCGTGATACGTAATCACAAAGAAATCTCATAATGTTTTAAGCAAATTTACGATTTCACACTGGGCTGCGTTCATAGCCACCCTGGGCTGCGGGTTGGACACCCCTGCAAGGCCTTGTAGTTTTAGACACCGTTCTGCCCCACCCCACCCCAAAGTTATGTTTCTGTTGCTAATAATGACAAGCGTCCAGAGGGTCAGGACAAAACTCTGAGGAATGCGAACATTTAAGGAAGCAGGGTGGTGTTTAAAGAGCAGAGGAGATGCAACCATTTGAGCCCAAGGTGACAGTCAGGGGAGCTGAAGATGTGCTGTTGGGGGTGGGGGGGCTGAAGCCCCACTGTTGTCTGTGGATGAGAAAGTGAGTGGAAGAAGTACAAACAGTGAGTTTGGAGTCAAGCCTTCCTGAGGTTTGGCTGTTAAAGTAAAAAGGAGCTTCAGGGAGAATCTGGAGTCAAGGGACGACTTTTTTTAAAATATAGGAGAACCTTGAGCCTGTATAGATTGAGGTGGGACTGAGCCCGAGGGTGCTTGACTAAGGACCTTCCTGGAGAACCCGAGGCCCAAGGCCATCCAGGGGACTGGCTCTGGACAGTGAGAGCCCCTCCAGAGGAACGCAGAGGTGTGCGGATGGGAGCAGAGGACCTTGGGGGTTGGGAAGGCAAGGAGTGCTTTTCTTTGTATTTTGTGAGGGTTCTCTGCTCAGGGACAGGAGCCAGGTGGAGAGCTGGAAGCTTAAAGAATGTAGGGAGGATTTGGGGAAACTGCTGGGGCAGGTAGGTAGAACCAACTAAGAAAACGAGAATTTCAGGGGAAAAGTAAAAAGTAGTTGAGGTGAGCTTTCTTCCTCCTGGGATTTTTGAGAAACTGGGCAGACCTTTACAATCCTTTGTCTAGCTTTGGATTCCAGTGATTTGGACTCTGCTTTTCCTACCTCATGTCTGGCAATTCCATTCCTTCCCATATGCCTTTGCCATACCCATGTATCAGACCAGTGACATGTACATTATTGTGTAACTCTCATGTTTTATTTAACCAGTACTTTGTAACATTCACTGTGTTAGGTAGGTGGCAGTGTTCTAAGTGTTGTATCAAAAGAGCACGGAGAGGTGGGGACCACTCTTATTCCCTGGGAGCTGGGCTGCCCCAGGTCTGCAGAGGCATCTGGGGTGCAAGTGATGGGAGTCACTCATCCTCTTCCCAAGTCCAGCCAGAGTAGCTTTTGTCACCGCTCTCTAATCTTTCGGGTCTCTGTGTAAGATTTGTTCTGGAAAAACTGCCACAGATTTTTGAATACCACTACGCTGGGCTCTAAGGTCCTTGAGGTCAAGGCTGTGTTTTGTTTCATTCAGTAGCCCCCGCAGCTGGCACATGGCCTTAGAGTGCATTGAGAGCAAGTGCACCGTTTGCATCTGACCTTCTTCTCTGGAATGCCCTGTCTTCCTCCTCCGTCTTCATCCTTGTATCACTATAGACTATCTGTTTCACCCCAAGGTTGTCTGTTCTTAGGTGGCTACTATGCCTAGTTAATCTTCATTTCCCTTTCCTTTCCTGTAGTAGATATTAAAGTAATGTTAAATTTAGATTTGTAGAAAACTTGCAAAGCATGCCTCAGTGAGTAAAATGGTTGAAGGGTGGAGGAAATAATAGCCAAAGAACTGAGTTAAGTTAGCCCGTAAAGTATTCTGAGCCATGAGTTAATGAGGGTCTTAGAGTGATGGCTGTTCCTTAGCTCTAAGGAGGAAAACAATAGATGAGGTTGGGAGGGGATATTAAGTGGCCCACCAGATGGGGAAGGCCCTGGGAATTCCTCCGGGAGAGTTTTAGAACAATGGAGTAGACTCATTTGTGTTCAATAATTCCTGCTTGAAGGCAGAGGTATGGAGAACATGCCCTCAAGATCCCAGCCAAACAGCTCCTGTAAACTCAACGTACAGGGCCAGTGTAAATGGACCTGAACAGATTTCCAGGTCCTCTACGTTAGTGAGCAGACATAGCAAAAACGTCCATGAATTTAGTGCTGCTGGGATTTTTTCTTGTTTGTTTTTGTTTTTTCCTAGTGGATACATGAATTTAAACATAACAGCAGTAGAATCTTCATTTTCTTTTAGTTGAAGAAGCCTTTGAGGAAGGCGATTGAAGTTCTGACACACTGAATAGGAGAAATTTGAGTTGGAGTGAAGGGCTTTAATAATGAGGCAGCCTGCATCATTTATTAAATGTCTCTTAAATTTTTTTTAAATTTTGCTGTGCTGGTCAGCAAAGTGCTGAAAGTTGGCTACCCCTAAAGAAAAAGTACACGGGCCAATTGAAGCCTGTGGGAATGAGACGTCAGAGAAAATACAAGAGAAAATTTCTATTTCAGTTCAGCCAGGATTGCTAATTATATACCATTCTAGGCATAAGAATTGCAAAAATAAATAAAACATCTTCCCTTTCCCTGGAGTTCAGTGTCTGTGGGAGAGTCAGACATAGCCAGTTAATATTTCTAAAAATCCATATAGGATCTATAAAGCTGTAATAGGGGTATAACCAGAGTCCCAAGAGAGAACTAGGGAAGAGGCCTCCTCCAGATGGAGGAAGTGGGGAATATTGGAGCAGGCTGTAGAGGAGGGAACTTCTGAGCAGGACCTGGAAGGATGGATTGGGGAGAAAGCCCAGTGGACAAGGGGGAAGGGCCTTCGAGAACCAAGGCTCAGAAGTGACATACTACAGAGCAAAGCACAAGTTGTTAGAGGGACTGCAGATTGCAGGGAAGGGCTGGTGAGGAGGGAGTGTGGGCCGAGAGTGAGTTGGGAATAGCTTGATGACGGGCTTTGAATCTGGGCCAGGGCACTGAGTTCTCATACGTGGAACAGGTTTTGTGGAGAATGGTGTGATAAATGGTTGAGAGACTTGTTTCAATTCAGGAGAGGCAGAGATGGGAAGGACACAGGAGGGCTGGAACCAGTGTTGAACTGATCATCCTTGCCTCTTCCTGTTCTGCTTTTCCACTGGCCAAAGCCCTAATCCCTCATCCACACCAGAAAGATCTGTAAAATTTAGCAGCTGATTGGGATATGCAGGACATTTTGGCATCAATCCACTTTGATTCCAAAACAGATAGCAAAGATATTTTATTTATCAAAAACTTGAATAAATAATACTAAAGGATAATATAAAAATTGTTTTATATAAATAATAAGTTCTGAGTTCCAGGTACTGTAGTAAACACTTAAAAAAAATTTAACTCTCTTAATTCTTATCAAAATCCTCTGAGGTAGGTACTGTGATCTCCATTTTCTGATGAGGAAACTAGATGGCAGAGGTCGAGTGACTTGCCCAAGGTCCCGCATCTAAAAAGGACCAGAGCCAGGTTATGAAATCAGGCACCCCGTCTCCAGATTCTGGGCCCTTTGCCTGTGCACAGTGTGATTCTGTGTTTAATTTGCATGAACTGGAAGACAGCTCTTGCATAGTGAGTGTGTGTGAGACCCTTTGAAGGGGAAGAGGTTGGGCGTGGATGTGTGAGGACAGGGATTTCTGTTCCCTGTGATATTCCCAGCACCGATAAGAGTGCTTGGTTTGTAGTTTGTGCTCAGCAAATAATTTTTGTGTGAATCAATCAATGAAGCAGAATTTTGCCTCCATCTCCTCCAGGAATGTGCTACAGAAGCCTCTGTTCCTTTTCTCCCCATTGGTTCATGGTCCCTTTTTGACTCAGTGAGTTCCATGAGTTTATTACTTGCTGGTTTTTTTTAATGAGCTGCCTTGCTCAGCTTTCAAAGGATGCCAGCTCAGTCTACTGTTTTCTTGATTTAAATAATCAGCAGTTTATTTTATTTTTAATCAAAATATTAGGTTTTAAGATTTCAGCAGAAATTTTTTGATATAAATACAGTTTCTCTTGTCTGTGCTCTTGGCTTTTCATATGTCTATATTTAAGATGTGAACTCTGGAAATGCTACTAAAGAGAATTGGAATTAACTTCTAATTTTAGTAGCTGATATTAATATATTTATGGAATCCTTTCTCAACCAACCAAGCGTTATCTCCACTTCCTTTTTTCTTGCCAGTATTCCTAATATTTGACATTGGTCCATCTGTATCTGCTGAACAAACTTCTTCAGTGGGTGATTCATTCAGAAATCTTGTCCAGGAACCCAGTGATTTGGAATACAACTTAAGAGGTATCTCTGCTAATGTAAAGTCACACCACTGACCATGTAGAGTCATATCTGATTTCATTTGCACCTGAGGAACAGAAGACTAATGTTTTCCCCTGCTTTGGTTAATTCTAAATGAAATGATTCGGGAATAGGGCCCTGGCCAGGCGGCTCAGCTGGAGTGTTGTCCTGTGCACCAAAAGGCTGTGGGTTTGGGTCCCCGTTGGGGCCCACATGGAAGCAGCTAGTTGCTGTTTGTTTCTCACATCCACGTGCCCCTCTCAAATCGGTAACTACTGAGGCCTGTCCAGAAAGTATCCAGCCACATACTGTGAAAGACATTTATTGAAGAAGATAGAAGAAACATTGTACACAGGATAATGGCGCCTCAGTACCCCTCAAAGTAGGCAACTTGGGGCCTCCCACAGTTCTCCCAGTGTCTTTTTCTCTATTCAAAACACTGCAAAATCTTTTGTTGGAATCACCATCAGCTGCCCCTTCGTATTTTCCTGAGTCTCATTGATGGTCCAAAATCTCTTCCTTTTAAAAGATGATTTTAGTTTTGGGAAAAGCCAGAAGTCACAGGGTGTCAAATCTGGGCAGTAGGGGGCCGAGTCACCTGGGTGATTTGATGTGTCACAAAAAACTCCACATGCGATGTGATGAATGAGCGGGCGCGTTGTCGTGATGAAGCTGCCAATCACCAGTTGCCCACAGCTGCAGCTGTTTTCATCGTATTGCATCTCTGACCGACAGAGAACTCTGAGGTGGTCCTCCTTATTAATTGTTTGGCCTGGAGGGGCCTACTCGTGATGGACACCATACCTTCACAGTCAAAAAGCACAGTTAACATGGTCTTAATCTTACCGTGACCTTGCTGCACCTTCTTTGGGCATGGAGAACCAGGTGACTTCCATTGGGACAACTGGGCCTTCATTTCCAGATCATAGTCATAGACCCACGATTCATCTCTGATTATGACCTTGAGGAAATCTGGTTCATTGGTGGTATAAGCAATTACAGCACAGTGTTCCTTCTGCTGTAGTAGCAGAAGCCACGGAATGAATTTTGCCTTGACATGTGTCATACCAAGGTCCTGCGACAAAAGCTTGGACACAGTAGTTTTGGGAATCCCCAGATCAGCTTACAATTCTTGCAGTCAGTCACAGATCTTTGTTGAGTGCAGCCTGTACACATTCAACATTCTCGGGTGTTCTGCTTATTGTAGGCCTTCCAGGATGTGGAACACTTTCAGCAGATCCTCAACCATCTTTGAAGCGTTTGTGTCACACTTTTATTTGCGCTGCACTCATTGCATTGCCCCTGAAAGCCTTCTAAATCATCTGAGTAGTTTCTGCAGAGGAATGTTTAAGCTTAACACAAAATTTGATGCAAATTCATCCTTCTACTCACTCATTTTGAATGTGACAACCACACAGTACACATGCTCACTCACTAGCATCTACTGTCCCCACTGACTAGTACAGTGAAACCGTCATTGTTCACACATGCACATTCCAGTCCACTCTCCTTGGCTGCCAGGTTACACAGATGTTGTGCGAACTATTCTCGTTATATTAACAATGGCTGGACTTTTTCAGGACAGACCTTGTATATATAAAAAATCATTTGGGAATAGGAAAATGGGAAATTTTATCTCTTTCTATCTTTAAATGAATATAAGACTTAGGTTCCATAAGCCAGTGTATTGTTTTTCTTCTTGACCTGATTCAGCTTGTTAACATTTTATTAAAATGTATACCTCATAATATTTTATTTTCTTATATGATTTGACTATACTAAATTAAAAATTTGGGGGAAAACAGCCCCATTACTCTACCAGTATTCCTGTCTTAGAGTGAAAGTGTTCATGTGAAAACAGTTAACTTTTGTTGAAATACTTATACATGGAAATAATCATGTATGTTAAAGAAAAAACTTCAAGAATGTTAGCATAGTGTTGTAGTTTAAACAGCTTTTAGAACTGTCTTATTGAAATGTATCCTTTTATTATAAAATTAATGTGTGCTCATGGTATAAAATTCAAACAATACAAAGGTATATGATCACACTCTCCAGAGATAACTACTGTTTACATTTTAGTGCATATTGTAATGTACTTTTTAAAAAAAATAGGATTTATTTTTAGAGCAGTTTTGGGTTCACAGCACAATTGAGAGGAAGGTAGAGATTTCCCCATATGCCCTGTGCTTTCACACAGCCTTCCCCAGCATCTCCCACCAAAGTGGTGGTACATTTGTTGCAGTCGATGAACCTACATTGACTGTCATTGTCACCTAGACTCCAAACATAGTTTATGTTGAGGTTCACTCCTAGTGGTGCGCATTCTGTGGTTTCGGAGAAATTTACAATGACTCGTAACCACCATTATGTATCATACAGAGTAGTTTTAGTGCCCTGAGAATTCTCTGTGCTCCACCTGCTCATCCCTCCCCCACCCCAGTCATGGCAACCACTGGCCTTTTTTACTGTCTCCGTAGTTTTACCTTTTCCGGAAGGTCAGATAGTTCAGATCACACAGTGTGTAGCCTTTTCAGGTTGGCTTCTTTCACTTAGCAGTATGCATTTAAGTTTCTTCCATGTCTTTTTATGGCTTGATAGCTCATTTGTTTTTAGTGCTGAATAATAGAACTGTTTTTTTATGTGTAGGTGAAGGTGGTTCCTTTTTTTAAATTTTTTTAAAATTTTTAAATCACATTTTACATATTATTTTGTATTAGTTTTAGGTATACAGCATAGGGGTTAGACAATCATACTTTACTAAGTGGTCCCACAATATTTCCTATACCCACCTGACACCGTACGTTAGTTATTACAGTATTATTGACTATATTCCCTATGTTGCACTTTACATCCCTGGGACTGTTTTGTGACTACCAGTTTGCAGTTCTCAATCCCTTCGCCTTTTTCACCCAGTCTCCCAACCCCACTCCCCTCTGGCAGCCGCCAGTCCATTGTCTGTATCTATGAGTCTGCTTCTAAAGTCCAGAACTTTTCTTTTTAGATTCCACATATAAGTGAAATCATGTGGTATTTGTCATTCTCTGTCGGACTTAGTTCACTTAGCATAATACCCTCTAAGTCCATCCGTGTTGTCGCAAATGGTAAGATTTCATTCTTTTTTATGACCGAGGAAAGTGGTTCTTAATACTATTTTATAAACTATTTCTAGGTTTCTGTTTGCAGGTGGTCATCTCCCAAAGACTTAAGTATTCTTTTCAGATAGCTTATGATAAATTATTTAGTTTTTAGATACAAGAGCAAAATAATTTGTATATATTAAACTACTGATTTAATGGTCAACATTTATAGATCAGTTACCAAATGCCAGGCACAGTGCACAATATTTATATACATTATTTTATTTAATTCTCAAAAATATCTATATATATACGGCCAGTACTTTATCTGTATATTTGGGATAAAGAAACAGATTCAAGAGAGGTTATTTGCAAGAGTTAAAAAAATCTTACCACTCAGCCACTAAGTGGTAGAACCAGGGCTGGAAACCCAGCTGTGTGGCTCCAAAACCCATTTCTCCCTTTTAAGGTAAAATGCATACCTTGTAAAAATGCGTACTGCCCAGCTGCTCCCTTCCCCTCCCACCTGAGCACTGGCAGCTCCATCACCAGTGCGCCATACCTACCCCCCACCACCACTCTCACTCTCACTCTGCCCTTCCCCACCCTTTCTCTTCACAGTATTTAGCTGACCTTTTTCTTTCATCTGGTTTTTAATGAAAATGTAAAACTCCGTGGATAGAAGCTGCCTCTTTCACCTTTGCGTCTGCTGTGAGAGCACACAGTAGGGGTGCACACATTTGTTAAAAGACTGTACCTTAGGTTATATCAGTTCATAAGATTTGCTTTTTTTTTTTTTTTACCTCACTCGACACTTTTTATTGCTTTTTAAAGAGAGAGGGAAGGAGAGAAACATCGCTGTGAGAGAGAGGCATCAATTGGGTGCCTCTCATACTAGAGCAGACTGGAGATCACATGCACCAGGGCCAGGGATTGAACCCACAACCCCCTGGTTACAGGAGGACGTGCCAACTGAGCCACACTGTCCAGGACAGGATTTGCTTTTAATCACTTTCATAGGACAAAATATTAAATTATTTTCCTCTTTAGTCAGTGATTTAAGTGAGGGACTTGAAGGAGTGTTCCCTTGAAAAGATGCTGAGGAATTGCTGAAGACAGGCTGCTGGGGTGTAGATATTGAAAGTGATTAGACAAGCCTGTGGGAGGCCTGCTGGAGCTGCTGTCAGAGCCCCAGTCCCTGGTCCAGTCTCTTCCTAACTCCTGCCAGGAGGTCTTCTACATTACAGCTCTGTCCTTGCCTTGTTATTCAGGCGATAGGACCCTGCCTGCCTTTCCAGTACCATCTCCCAGTTTCCCTACACATGTCCTCTGTCGCAGCTTCTGTGTCCCCATCGCCATTCATGTGTTCATGCCGTTTCCCCAGGCTCCATCTGTTGAGATCTCCTTCTTTCAAGGCCCTTCTCAAATGTTCCTTTTCCCCTGAAACCTAGCATTCCCTTAACTGGGTGTTTTTCTCCCGGCATTTCCTAATTTTCTTGCGTGCATTTAATCTTAACTTTTTATTGAATCCTTCTAAGCATGTTCTTGCCCTCCTCCCCTAGTCCTCTTTGAGGGAGGGATTGTGGTGTCAGAGCTCCTTCAGTTCTTCTCAGGACCTTGACTGTGCGAGCAGAAGAGTGCTTGGAGTAGAGAAGAGCAAGGGCAGACAAAAGACAGAATTAATGGCACTTAGTTTTGGCACAGGGAGGACTTGTCGTTAGCCAAGCATTGTTTGGTGGTCAGAAACCTCTTTGAAGAGAAGCCGGGGGAGGGCACGTAGTAAAGGATGAAGGGCGGTGGTGGGTCTGGTACATTGGAACCGAAGGCAGGAGGCCTGTGGGGAAGGGACTGGGTGAGGAGCGGGATTGTCTTCAGTGCCCTGAGGTGAGTCCCTATACTTGTCCTCAGGGCACTTGACAGTGTAGTGAGGAGAACATAGAGGTAGATCGATGATAATACATTATAATAATTTGACCATAAAAAGGGAAGGGGCTGGAAAACATAGGTTGATTCTAGAAGAGCCAGTGAATGATCTTAACAAGAGTGTGGTCCTGAGCAGGTGGGCAGAAAGGTTGGCACCACGAGCAGGAGACAGTCTTAGGGTCAAACGTCCTGTTTCCCTTAGGTGAACATTGCAGAAGGTATCACAAAGACATTTAGGATGATGATGGTAAATGGTTAGCTTTTAGTGTTTGAGCTCAGCTCTTCAGGGAGAAGTGTTGAAAGAAACAATAGTGAATTTAGTGCTTGAAACCCGTGTAGCAACTTGTTTAGTACTGCGTGTTGCAGGGTGGAGAGTGCGTCGTGGGCGTGAGCCTGGACTAAGGCAGATGGGTCGAGGGGAAAACCAAGAACTGAAATACTCCCTCCTGAGGGTCCTAGGTTCTCTTAGATTAAGATCTCTCTTTGGGGTTTTGCTTTATTTTATTTGAAATTATGTGAAATTCACACAATATAAAATTAACCATTTTTAATATATTATCAACTATAATAACCATTATATACATTAAATCTCCAGAACTTATCTTAAAATTGAAAGTTTGTACCCTTTAACCACAATTAACCATTTTTAAGTGAATACACACAATTCAGCATTTAGTAACATTCAGAGTTGTACAAACACAATCTCTGTCTAGTTCCGAAACATTTCATCACTCGCAAAAGAAACCTCATACCCCTTAAGCAGGTAGTTCCCTTTTTACCCTCCCCCAGCCCCTGGCAGCTACCAGTCTGCTTTCTGTCTATGGTTTCACCTATTTCGGTTATTTCATATAAATGGAATCATTTCACCTATTTCGGTTATTTCATATAAGTGGAATCACATGTGACCTTTTGTGCCTGGCTTCTTTCAATTAGCACGTTTTTGAAGTTTATCTACATTTTGATGTTAATCCTTGTAGCACGTATCAGTACTTCATTCTTTTTTATGGCTGTATAATATTTCGTTTTCTGTGTATGCCACAGTTTGTTTATTCATTCACCTGGTGATGGACATTGGGTTTGTTTCCACCTTTTGGTTATTTGAATAGCACTGCTATGAACATGTATGTAAATGTATTTTTTTTAGGATATCCAAATTCTCTAATATTTTATTTTGTTTTTTAATTATATTTTATTGATTTTCCTATTAAAGTTGTCCTGATTTTTCCCCTTTTACCCCCCTCCACCCAGCACCCCTACGCCCTCAGGCAATCCCCCCACCATTGGTCACGTCCATGGGCGATGGGTATAGGTTCTTTGGCTACTCCATTTCCTATATTGTACTTTACATCCCCATGGCTGTTGTGTAATTACCTATGTGTACTTCTTAATCCCCTCACCTCTTACCCATAATTCTCCCTTGCTTCCCTCCCATCTGGCAACCTTCTGGTAACTTCTTTTCTCTTGCTTTTAAGAGTCTCTCTTTATCTTTAACCTTTGACCTTTTAATAGTGATGTGTCTTGGAGTGGGCCTCTTTGCATCCATCATAATTGCGACTCTCTGTGCTTCCTGGGCTTGCATGTCTATTTCCTTGATCAAATTAGGAAAATTTTCTTTCAGTTTTTTCAGATAGATTTCCAATTTCTTGCTCTTTCTCTTCTCCTTCTGACCTCCCTATGAGGCAAATGCTGGACTTCTTAAAGTTGTCCCAGAGGCTGTTTATGCTATCCTATATTTTTGGATTTTTTTTTCTGTACATGTATTTGTTGACCTATTTTTAATTATTAATAAGTTAAAGCATCAATGTTGGTTCAGTTATAACATATGTATCACACTGAAATGTTTCCCTATTATTAACATTTCACATGAATGTGGCATATTTGCTATAATTGATATACCAACATTGATATCTTATTACTAACTAAATTTCATAGTTCATATTTGGGTTCACTCTTTGATGTACATTCTGTGAATTTTGGCAAATGCATCATGTTATGTATCCACCATTATAGTATAACACAGAATAATTGCACCTTCCTAGAAGTGTCCTGTGTTCCACTTATTCATCCCTCCTTCTTCCCCTTTGACCCTTGGCAATCACTGATCTTTTTACTGTCTCTAGTTTTGCCTTTTCCAGAATTCTGTCTGGTTAGAATCATATACTGTATTTTGCCATGTATAATGCACACCCATGTTTTTGGCCTAAATTTTCCGGGGGGTGGGGAATTTCATCTTACTTTTTAAATTCAACTATTTATTTATCTATATTCAGATACTTATTTTTTGTATTATAAAGGAATTTTAGCATTTTAAAAATAATTTTATTATTTTTTAGAGAGAGAAGAAGGGAGGGAGAGAAACATAGATGTGCGAGAGAAACATCGATCGGTTGCTTCTTGCATACCCCCTGTGGAGGACCTGGCCTGCAACACAGGCATGTGCCCCGGCTGGGAATCAGCTGGCAACCTTTCAGCTCTCAGGCTGGCACTCAATCCACTGAGCCGGGGTGCATTTATTTTTGAACATAGTATGGTACAAGAAATTTTCTGTACTGGTACCACCCATGTATAATATGCATCCTTATTTTTCCCTCAAATATTTGGGCAAAAAACTTCACCTTATACATGGCAAAACACGGTAGTTAGGTAGCCTGTTTAGGCTGGCTTCTTTCACTCAGCAATACGCATTTACATTTCCTCCATGTCTTTTTGTGGCTTGATAGCTCATTTTTTTTCGCTCACAAATAATACATCACTGTATGGATATACCACAGCTTGTATATCCATTTACCTATTGAAAGACATTTTGTTGCTTATGAGTTTTGGCAGTTATAAACAAAGCTGCTATACACATTAATGTGCAAGTTTTTGTGTAAGTATACATTTCACTGGCAATGATTATTTACAGTGTTATGAAACCGTGACCACTATTTATTTCTAAAACCTTTTTTTTTTTTTTTTACCCCAAACAAAAACTATATACCTGTTAAGCAACAACTGCCCCCTCCCTTCTCCCTTGCAGGCCCCCATACCTTTATTTTACTTTGTGTCTATGAATTTGCCTATTCTAGGTATTTCATGTAAGTGGAGTCGTGCAGTGTTCTTTTGTTTCTGGCATACTTCACTTAGCTTAATGTTTTCAGGGTTCATCCATGTTGTAGCACATACCAGAACTTCATTTCTCTTTATGGCTGAATAACGTTCCATTGTATATATAGACCGTACTTGTACTATATTTATCCCTTCATCTGTTTATGAACATTGAGGTTGTTTTTACCTCTTGGGCATTGTGAATAGTGCTTCAGTGAACATTGGCCAGCAGGTATCTGTTTGCATCTCTGTTTTCAAATCTTTTGGGTATATACATAGAGTAGAGTTGCTGGCTTATATAGTAATTCTACGTTTATTCTTTTGAACAACTGCTGTACTGGCTTCCAAAATGGCTGCACCATTTTACATTCCCATCAGCATTTGAGTTTCAATTTCACATCCTGGCCAATACTTGTAATTTTCTACTTTTTGGTTATAGCCATCCAAATAGACATGAGGTGTTACCTCATTGTGGTTTTGATTTGAATTTCCCTAATGATGTTGAGCATCTTTTCATGTGCCTGACAGCCATTCGTATGTCTTCTTCTGAGAAATGGCTATTTAAGTGTTTTGCTTATTTTTTAATTGGGTTGTTGTCTTTTTATTGTTGAGTGGTAAGTGTTCTTTATATATTTTAGATACTAGACCCTTACAGATATCAGATATGTGATTTTATTGTGTGTCAGTTTGGAGTTCTTTTCTGCTGGTGTCATTTGAAGAAGTCAGTTCAGCCACGTTGGTTTAGATATGAATAAAGCTGTATGCAGATTTGAACAATAATGGAATCCTAGAAATAGAAGAAATTCTGAGTGATTTTGAAATTTGTTTGACACCTATACAGCTCACAAGACCCATGAGACCCTGAGAAACCAAGTTTTGAGAGTCAACCCTGGCACGTGTGAACTATCGTAAGCCACTTTATTTCTGAGACAGCCATTTAGAGTTATGTGTTGAATCGTGTTGCTGTGTTTCAGTCTGAAGGTCATATTCCAAACACAGAGTCACAGGAGCACTCCCTAGTCATGGGCTGCCTATTCTTAAACTTCAGTAGAACTGTATTTCAGAAAGGGTTCAGTTTATTTCATCAACACCTTGATTTGCACAGGGTTTTATATGTTAACACTTACCTTTCAGCCAGTTCATCTCCTACCGGAGCCCCGTTCAGGGTACTGTGTTAACAGAAGCTGTTTCCCTGCCTGTTAACCCCTTGGATGAGAGGGTTCATTTAGCAGTTTGAGCTTAAAGAAGGCAGGGATCCTTGGGCTTTTGACCAGATTTTCATAGAATGTGGGGCTCTCACGTATTACACTCACTCCCTGACTGTCTGCTCTCGCATACTCTGCTCCCCCGGACTGCTCTTTGCTCTGCTGGATCCTGGCAGAACTTCCTTTACCTGGTCTTTCAAGAGCCAGCTTCCCCGTGTTGGCTCAAGTAATGGGGGGTAAAAGGTGCTTGTCAGGGTTACCTATGTCACCATGATAGACAAGAAAGAATTGTCTACATTTATCACTTAAAAAATCATTTACTAGGTGGGCTTGGGGGAGAACAGGAAGAAAAGATTCTTCTTTGAGTGTCTCATGCCAAGAACTTCTCAGTTTAGATTTTGAGGTGTCTTTAATGAGCACAGTGAAAGGAATGGAAATAAGCAATAACTTCTGGTCCCAGACCATTGGACAACATTGGAGTGTCCTTACTGTTTTTCCTACAGGTGCCTTTTAGTTTTATTGCTTTTAAAGTTCACTCACTTTTCTTTTAAATGCATCTCTCTAGCATTTTCTTTGTGCCTTTTTTCTTTCTGTCCTTTTTGGTAGCGCATAGGTAGAGGATATATTAGATTATTATGGTTTGAGGCTCCTCACATGCTGAGGGCACTGTGTCTTTATATTCTCTGTATCTGGCCCCGAGTAGGACCACAGTAGATGTTTAGTCCGCTGTGGCATTATACTTACAGAACAGGTCATGTCATCTTCTAGGATAATTAATCACTGATTATGTATTCACCGGGCTTTTTGAGTCCATGGCTTGATTGATGTCTTTTATCTGTTCTAGAGAAACCCCAGCAAGTCTCTCCGCATGGTGCCTTGCCCCTGTTCTTCCCTCACTCTGTGACTCTAGTTACACGGATGCGTTAGACCTTCTCATGGTATCCTTTTTGTCATTTATTCTTTCTAGCTTCCACTTGGCCAGTTCTCTCTTTGACTAATCTATGTTTAATTAAAATTAAGAACTCAGTGGGTGAATTTACTGTACTTTTCAGTTTTGGTTCTTTTCAATCTGCTGTGTTGCTCTTTATGGATTTAGGTTCCCTGCAGAATTTTTCGAGCTTGGCTTTTATTTTCTAAAACAGAGTAAATAGAATTGTTCCATAATCTCCCCTCAGTTCTGTTATCGAGTCCCTTTGGGTCTGTGACTGTTTATGATGATTCTTACTCATGGTGTTTGTCTAGGCACATGTTTGTGTACTGGACGTGGTATTCGAAACATTATTTATAGAAATAATTAGAGGCCGTGGATATCTTTTCCAAGGAGGGCTTTCATTTGCTCTTTCCAGGTGCCTAAGAGCGCCAGCAAACCAGGGTCACTTTACTCCAAGTGGAGAGTTTGAGAGTTTCTGGACTAACCAGGTGATTTGAAGCTAAGGCCATGAGAAGACTGATCACTGCTAGTTCAGTGTTGCTCCTGGGGTGCATCCATTTCAGACCTCAGCCACTGCTTTGGTCAGGGGCGGTTTACCAAGTGTCTCCTGTGCAGGCCCTGGAAGGCCAGGCACACAGGGGCCTCTCAACTCTCTCTGGCGGATCAGCTGTCGCTCCCAGGTCTCACCTCTTTGGATTTCTCTTTGCAGGGTATTCATTTGCCAATTCCTCACTGTCCTGTTAGCTTTTTGTTACTTTTAATAAGCCGTATGTCTATTTCTTCCCCCCCCCCTTTTTTTGGCAAATTATTTAGTCCCTCATTTTCAGATGCAGAAAATGAGACATTATTTTTACCGACTCGTGGTATTCTAACATTCTTCCAGAAACAGATGACCATAAGTGAGAGACACTACTCTGTAGTCTTGTTTACATTTCACTGTGGCAATGAGCATCCGATGACAGAACTGGTCAGATAAGCCCAGTGCTGTTGGCTGGAGGATTCTCCAGGAATCAGTATCTAGAATTCACGGTGTCCAGCCTTTTGGCATCTCTGGGCCACACTGGAAGAAGAGTTGTCTTGGTCTATACATTAAATACATTGCGACATGTAATCAATCAATCAATCTCTCCCTCTCTCTATCTCTCTCTCTCTCTCTCTCACTCACACACACACACACACACACACACACACACACACACACCATAATGTTTTCAGTAAATTTACGATTTTGTATTGGGTCACATTCATAGCCATCCTGAGCCACATGCAGCCTGTGGGCTGCAGGCTGGACACCCCTGCATAGCCTCCAAACTAATACTGATTTTTGAATCCCAGCTCTGCCACTTATTAGCAGTTCTGTGACTCTTGTCTAAAAAATTGGAAATCTTAATTGTACTTACCTGTGGTTATGCTGATTGAATTAGTAGCTAAAGCTTTCAGAATATTGCCTGACTCATAGTTATCCGTAGATAAGTTTTAGCTACTATTATAACCAACCAGAAAATTTTGAAATAGCTGGTTTTCAGAAAATGTTTATGTCCATTTGGCCTTTATTTTTAAAATCTGGGATTGTAAATGACGTCTTCTCATCAGCCACCTGTTCTTGGTGGGCTTTTTTCAGAATGACCGAGGTTGCTAATTTCATACCAGTGGTCAGGGAAGGAAGAGACAGTCCTTACTCCTGAGACCAGCTCCCTCCAAGTGGGCCTCTGACAGTCAGCCCGCTGTCCCTCAGTGGGGACAGTGGGGATTGGTCTTGTGGCTTGTGGCTTTTGCCTGAAGAGTAAGAATGTGCTCCGCTGGCATTTTGATTGTGAACTAGGAGAACTGATGAGGATTTAACCCTGCTGTGGTTTTGTTTTGTTTTGTTTTGTTTTATTTTATTTTATTTTATTTTATTTTATTTTTTAGATTTTATTTATTTTTAGAGAGAGGGGAGGGAGGGAGAAAGAGAGGGAGACAACCATCGATGTGTGGTTGCCTCTTGTGTGCCCCCTGCTGGGGACCTGGCCCGCAACCCAGGCATGTGCCCTGACTGGGGAATCAAACTGGTGACCTTTTGGTTCACAGTCTAGCGCTCAATCCACTGAGCCACACCAGTCAGGGCACCTGCTGTGATTTTAATGAATGGACTATAGATTCTAGGGTGTGGACCCTGTCCTAATTAGAGAATCACATAGAAAATAACTGTCGCAGAATGGCTTTCTAATTAGTCATAATAGTTATTTTGGTTTTTAGGGTTCAGTTGGTTGGTTGGTTTGATCGGTGGCTAACCCCTTCTCCAGTTTTTTTCTTTGTTGCTTGTCTTTGCCTGTCTTGTCATTGGCTCAGACTCCTCCCTAGGAAAGTGAGAGAGGAAGGCAGTAATAACAATGGTTATTTTAATTTGCATGGTACGTAGCAGTTCACAGATATATTGTGGAACATTCCAGTGAGACAGCAAGGTAGGTTAACTACATTTTGCAAATGAGTAAAGTAGGATTTGTGGGTTAAATAACTTGCCCAAGTCACAGAACAAGTGGCAAAGCTACTATTTAAATATCGGTTTCCTGATTCTAAATATAGAGGTGGGCAAAAGCAGGTTTACAGTTGCGAGTATATGAAACAGTTTATTCTTGTATTATTATTTGTTAGTTACTGTATTTGTTATTTGTATTACAACTGTAAACCCACTTTTGCCCGCCCTGTAGCATGTTTTCCAATGCACCACTGAGGAGAATCATTTGAAAACAAGTTTAATAGTGGAGCAGTTGTACCTTGCTTAAAAGAAAGTTGTATTTGCTCATTTTGCTTGCTAAAATAAAATTCTATCTCCAGATAATTTTTTTAAAAAATGTTTTTCTTGGTCTTTTTTTTTTCAAGACATTTAGGTCAATTCTAGGTAAAACAGCAGTGCTCAGTGGTCTTGCCGCCCCTCAGGGAGAGGTGGTTGAATGCTGACTGGTACCCACTCTCCTAATAACCCGCATCAAAGGAGGGCTTCCTGGTTGTTGCTTCTCAGATCTTTTGGGAGAGATGGCAGACAGCTGTCAGGAGCAGTTTCTCTCGTCTCTCGGTGCCTGCCGGGCGCGTCTGTGTGCTTGGCACCCCCGCTTTGCGGTTATGGCTAGCCGTGGCTCGCCCTTCTTTTCCTTTCTGAAATGAAACAAGAGCCTAAAATACAGTCTGGAGCTCAGTCCATTCACAAATATCTTATGCTACTGAAATGATTTGCGTTTTAGTTCTTAAAATCTTCCAACCCCAAAGTAATTCTTTTTTAAACTTTTATAAATATGTTTAATGATAGTTGTTCATGTTAGTTTATTGATGATCACACTAATTCTTGAGTCTCTTCTTGGAGACTTAGAAGTGAGTCTTTCTTTTTAGTTCTGCGTTGGAGTTCTTAAGTTTGTATTATGTTTGAAACAATCTTTTGAACTGTTTATAGGTATGGGATATTTGTGGGGGGTTTTGGTTTGTTTTGGTTTTGTTTGTTTTCAAGAGGGAAGGTCAGTAATCTTTAAAAGAATGCTTAGCTTATGGATGCATTTAGCAAGAACTAACACATTGTTTCTCAGTATTTTGGGGTTGGGATGCGTGGAGGCGGCAACTGCGCAGGTCGTGGAGCGCCGGCTCACCTCTGCCCCTCTTAACTCCTGTGCACGTTCACAGGAGCTAATCACCCAGACAGTGTTCTCCCGTGCCTGCATCCCCGGCCACATGGAGAGGACCCATTAGACTGTAAAAGGGTCCATTGGCTTTTATCTGGAGTAGACTCTACCCATAGAACTGAGCTCTGCCTTTTGCTTCATTTGAGAAGTTGACCTTTGGTGTTGGCACCTCCAATAAAATCCAGTCTCCATACTTGGGTTGACTGCGTTTCTCTTTGGTTTACCCAAGAAGTCCAAGGACATGTTAAAATCGGTGTGTCCTATCCTGTATCTCCTTTCTCAGACTTTTGGGGCCATGCTTTTGTTTACAATGGGCTATTTGTTTGGACTCTGCATCCTTTATGAGTTCAGATACGGTCATTGGGTGTTAAAGGAGCTTTTTGCATGTGAAACATGTCTGACTCACTGGCTCGTGTATCTTCCATGTTTGTTTATGTGTAAGGTGTCTCAATATTTTTACTTCTCAATATTTTTACTTTTTTTTGTGCTAAACTTAAAACGTGCTTTCTTCCAGAGGTCAGAGCTTTTGGAAAAGGTAACTAATTTTCAAAACTCTAAAACACTTAAAAAAAAACCTTTTGGATTCACATTATTTACATTTTTAAGTAGTTAATTAAATAATTTTATTCAACAGAAGTAGCTCTCCGTGGCAGAGGCATGGGTCCGCCTGCCTGTCCATAGGCCTCAGTGGGAGGTGAGTCTCAAAGCAGGGAGGCCAGTGAATGATGGGAGCCAGTGAGTTAGGAGTCAGTGAAGATTTCAGAGGTCAGGGTTATAGAGACCCGTTCTCCGGATTAACTCTCCTCCCAGACGAAAACTTTGAGCCTCCATCTGCAATCTTTGTTTTTTTAAGAAAGAGAATTTATATTGTCAACTTGGTTCTCCCAGCATTTGAATGCTTACTCTGTGCGTGGTAGTCGGAGATAAAGCCCCACACTGTGGGGAACGGAGGGTCAGTCCCTCTCAGGTGATGCTGACCGCGGCGTGTCTAGAGAGTCATGGGGGAGGCAGGGTTTGCACTAGACTTGAAAGGCAAGTGAGTATGTCAGCAAAACTAATATCCCACTCAGGGAGAAGGACCAGCTAGGACAAGGGAAAGGCTGCAACAGGTACACGCCAGGGGCACCGGGGAATACATAGAGCATGACTAAGCCAGGGGAGGTTACGGGCACATTCTTTATTGGACCTGGGTTTAAATCCCAGCATTCCTTCTTCGCTGGCTGGCTGTGGGTAACTTTGTAAGAGCGACTTTAGCTTCCCAAGCATCACTTCCCCGGCCTCTGCAGATGGCTGACAACTACATCATGGACTTGTTCGGATTAAATGAGACTGTACTGCTTGGCGCACAGTGTAAGCACTCAATAAAAATAACTACCATTATTCAATTTTATTTTTTGTTTTAAAGTTAACATGTTCATTAAACCAGTCCCTGAAGGGTAACTCTCCTGTGACCCTACCCCAAGGACAGCTATTGTCAGCACTTTGATGAATATCTTCCTTTTAATTTCATCTCTCTAGATCTTTCTTTTTTGTATTTATTTTGATTATCACTGTTCAGCTTTAAGGCGTTTGGGAAGCAGGAAAGGGGAAGGCTTTGTGGCATGCCTGGGAGATGAGGCTGTGAGCTGAATTAGGAGCCAGTGAAGGTTTTAGAGGTCAAGGGTGAGTTGATCAGATGGGTTTCAGTAGCAGTGCTGCAAAGTAAATTGGGTTAAGGGGAAGTGTGTATTTGCTTGGCCGTCAGAGTGCCACGCGAATGTCAGACACCTCTGCTACATGTCGTCAACAGTGCAGCGCCCAGATGGGGGCGGAGGCACTCACATACAGTAAGGAAATAAGGACAAGGCAGGGTCCAGGCACCAGGAGGTGGTGTGTAGAAAAGAAATGCTGTGGCTGCGCTGGCAAAAGCAAGACCACTGAGCCACGTGTTTGCTGAAGTGAGGTCAGATGTAAGCCAGGCCTTGAAGAGTGACGGGGATTTGGGAAACATTTTGGGGAGCGGCAAGGCACAAGTCAAGATGTAGGAGTGCAGTACCAAGTGCACGGCCTGGTCGGAGTGGCGGATTTGGGTTGGTCAGTAGTGAGCAGTACAGGTTGGAAAGGGAAGCTGCCGCTGCCCTCACCGAGCCTGCTCCGTGCTTTCCTTGGGACCGCGTCTCAGGGTGTTGCAGTTGTTTGTCTGCTTCCAGAGGATGAGCCTTTCCAGGGCAGAATAGTGTCGTCGTCATCCCTGTATTCGCAGGCCCGGTAAAGGGTATTTGCTGGGTATGGAAATTATAGACTAGATATCCTGCTGTCCCCTCAAACTCGGGATCGAAAGTAAAATTCTCATTTCATCTCCCTCCCTTCCCCCTTTCATTCTGCTTTCAGCCCCCAGGCCTTAAACAGGTCACTCTCTCCTGTGTTCCTGCAGCACTGTGTGATTGCCTCTCCATCCCATAATGATTTTTGTACACTGCTGGGGATCATACTGCTTGAGACTCCCAGCATGTCTGATGTCCAGCGTGTCACACTAAGTTCTGGGGACCCCACATTGCCTTTCATCCTTCTTCACTAGCTCTTCCCTCCACTCGCCTTTTCTGGCTTGTCCTCTTCCCAACCTCTAAGTGTTGGAGTGATTTAGGCATCAGTCCTACACTTAATCTCTGGGCCAGTGGTTTTAAGCCTTTTTTTTTCTTTTTTGACCAAACACGCACTATACTCACTTATACACAGACACTCAGAACTAAAACAAAGTTCCACAAAAAGTTCTTATACTTCATCTTACTCTGAGCCATGGGCTCTGTTATTTTCCATTCTGTTCTGTTTTTCCTCTTTTCTTTCTGAAATGCTGTTCATGACCCACTAAATTGATTTCACAACCTTCAGTTTGAAAAACTGCTCTGGATGATCTCATCCACTCCTTCTGCTTTAAATACTATTCCTGTGCTGATGACCTTCCCGTTTATACCTCCATCCCCACCTTTCCCCTGAGGTCCAGACATGCCAGCCATCTCCCTAACATTCCCCTCTCGGATGTACACTAGGAATCGTGAAGTGAACATGTCTGGCAAAGCTCCGTTGATCCCTCCAGCCCGGCCCACGCCCCGCCTCATCCCTCTCCCTAAGCGGTGCTGTGTCCGCAGTTGCTCAGTAAGGGACAGTGCTGGAGCACAAGCTCCCAAGCCCACTGCCTGGGCACAGACCTGATGCTACTGTTTGACAAGCTTTGAGGCCTTGGGCAGTTACTAAACCCTTCCCTCCCTGCCTCACTGTCTTCATTTTAATAAAGGGGGCTTGTCCACTCTACCGTCCTTATGGGACTGTTGTGAGGACTGGATAAATTTTTACCTGTGAAGGAAATAGAACACTGGCTGGCACGTGGCTGGCACTCGGCTGGTTGGCTACTGCTGTTCGTCAGTGTTGCTTTGTCTGTCATACCCACTTCTGATCCATTAGCAATTTCCATTGGCTCTAACTTAAAAATGTGCCATTTATTTGACCGATATCACCGCCTCCGTCAACACTACATTCATCTGTGCAGGCAACATCCCTTACCCAGACGACCGGAAGAGCTTCTTAACGAACTCCTTGCTTCTGCCCTTGCCCCTCCCAGAGTCTGTTTTCTACAAAACAGCCAGAGTGGCCATTTGAGAATTGAAACCAGAGTATGTCACACTCTAGTTCAGAACCTTCCAAAGCCTTCTAATAAAACCCAAAAGTCTTACGTGGCTTACCAGGCCCTTCATAAGGACTCATTGTGTTGTGCATGTGACTCACTGGTGAACTTGCTAACATGCATCTCCAGCAGGCACCCAGACGCAGTGCTGCTGGTCTGTGGACCCCACGATAGTGGGCCGTGTGTGCTCGGGGCCCCTTTCTCTGGCTGCGTCTGCCTCTGCTCTCCCTGCACCTGGTTTTTGCCGTGTCGGCCACTTTGTTCCTCTCACCAAGCTTGTTCCTGCCTCTGACCTTCACACGGGTCTTTGCGTTGTCTGTCCCCTCATTTCGTTCGAGCCTCTGCCCACACGTCACCTTCTCAAAGAGGCTGGCCTTGACCATCCTGTTTCAATTCCACCCTTTCCCCTACACTCTTCTTTCTGTTCCCTTAGCCTCCTATTTCTCTCCGTATATATTTGTTTGTTCATTACTCTGTCTGTTTGAATGCTGTTTTCATGGAGTGTTGGAACTTTGTGAGCCTTGTTGGTAGTTGTATTCCCAGAACCTAGAATCAGTGCCTGGAATGTAGTATTTGCTCCACTATGTATAAATGTTTTCCCTGTTAGATATGGGCTCCTTGAGGGCAGGGACCTTCCTACTCCTCCTTTTTGCCCTTTGGGTGTTTAGCCTGAATCCTCACTCTGGTTCTGTCTTGCCCCTCTTACCCTCATCGCCTCAGTCCTCAGTGGTTGGTAGCTCTTGGGTGTCAAACTGTTCTGCTAGGTGCTTTCCTTAATTTTTACTTTTAGAGAGAGGGTAAGGGAGGGAGAAAGAGAGAGAAACACAAGTGGGCAACAAAAACACGGATCAGCTGCCTGCTGCACGCCCCTCGAAGGGCGTGGCCCACAGCCTTTTGGTGTGCGAGACAGCTCCCAGCCCACTGAGCCACACCAGTCAGGGCAAAAAAAAGTTTTATATAAGTCTTAAAACATGACTATAGTCTTTAAAAATCAAACAGGTGAAAAGTTGTCCTTCCCTTAATTAATGTTTGATATGTATCCTTACCAGCCATTTTCTGGAGTTACTCAGTATTTTGTAATTTATTACCAAAAGAAAAGAATGAGCTTGCTTCCAGTGTCTGAAGTCTTGGCAGAATAGCGCGGTATCCCATCAGTCCTATCAAGGGCAAACTCCAGGGGCGTTTCTGTTCTCCAGCAGAGAGAACTGAGGCTTAGAGAAGTGAGTAAATTGCTCAGGATCTCACCAGCAGTAAACTGCAAAACCCAGTTCAGAACCAGACTGTACCTGTGCTCAGGGTCCCTGCCTGCCTTTTCCACTGCTACATGCTGCCAGGAGCAGTGGGGACAGAGACAGGAGCGGCGGACTCACTGGAAGAAGACTCCTGAAGAAGGGACATTCGAGCAGGTCTTTCCAGAAGGGTCTGGGTTGATCAGTGGCACTAGTGGGCAGGGTACTGGCATCTAGACGTGGGTGACAGCTTGGGTAGAGACCTGGAGGTCTGAAGCACATTTGGGCAACAGAGAGAAGTTCGGTGTCACAGGAGTAGGAGGAGTCAAGTGAGGTCCTGAGAGGTGAAGCTGGAAATTCTGTTGGTGTCAGAAGCTGAAGGATCTTGAATTGTACGTTATGAACTCATTTTCTCAAACTGGGTAAATGGGGAACCAGGATTTTGTTTACTTGCAAATATGTCACACATACAGAACAGCACAGATACTAATGACCCCTATGTATCCATTACCCAGATTTAACAGATGTCACAGCTGGAGCCTCCTGAGTGCCTCCCTCCCCTCCACTTAGACCTGTGCTCCCAAACACCATGCTCTTCATGCACGGTAGCCCCCTTATCCGAGGTGTTGCCTTTTCAGTTAACCTGTGGTCAACCATAGTACAAAAATATTAAATGCAAAATTCCAGAAATGCATAGTTCATAAGTTTTAAACTGCGCAAGATGGCAAGCCATCCTATTCCGTCTCAGCTGGAATGTGAATCACCCCTTTGTCCAGTGTAGCCACACTGTATACGCCGCCCACCTGTCAGTCCCTTCGTAGTATCCCAGTGCACCAGATCGACCCTCAGTATCACAGTGCTGTGTTTACGTGATATGACCCCAAAACACCGAGGAGTGATGCTGGCAACTTGGATGCACCAAAGGGAAGCCTTAAAGTGCTTTTTTTCGAGTGAAAAGTTGAGTACAGTACAAGACGGTATGATAGAGAGGGAGAAACCACATTGATATAACTTTTATTGCAGTCCATTATAATTGTTCTGTTTTATTATTAGTTGTTAATCTCTCACTGTGCCTAATCTATAAATTAAGCATTAAGTATAGGGAATAAAACATAGTATATATACAGGGTTCAGTGCTATCTGTGGGTTCAGGCATCCAGTTGGGGTCTTGGAATGCATCCCCTGTGGATGAGTGGGGACAGCTGTATATTGTTTCTAAAATTCATCTGTATTTAAACACAGAGTGAAAGCTAATTTGGAAAAATTCCATTGTTAATGTATCTAATATATTAAAAGAAGAAAAGGTGTGGTCCTAAAAAATCACAAGTACCCCGCAGGCTGGTGTGGCATGTCTCCATTAGGCCAACAGCACATCCCGGCTCCCTGGCACAGCAAAGTTAGAGGCTTCCACCTAGTACGTTATGCCTGCCCCTTGGAGAAGCCGCTGCTTTCCCAAGGCGCCGAGGTTCCATTTACTGAGGGATGGAACTTAGAAGCTCAAAACTGAATGTTAGCTTGGGTCCCTAGGATTATTAGTGTTTTCTAAGACTACCATGCCTGCCTTTTGCGTGTGTGATATTTAGCTTTTTAATTGACCTGGAATTACTTTTTATGGCTGTCGTGAGATGGAGTCTTACACAGCCATTTTTCTCCCAGAAAGGTAGCATGTTATCCCAACACCCTTTATTTTCATTATAATTTAGAAAAAGTTATGATATACACTAGAGCAAATATCTTTGCATTTTTAATAGTTTTCTACATTTTCCTGATTAGCTTTGCATGTTTTCTTTAAATGACCATTAGAATTCATTTATGAAAACATAATGAGGGTGCTCCACAGAGGCAGCGGCGGGTCCCATGGCCAAGGGGGTGAAGGACTGTGGACCTGAAGGATGAGACCGCAGACTTGGGAGACTGTGACACTGAGCAAGCCAAGTAAATCGATCAAACAGATAATGTAAGTGTACATTGATAATGGGAACCAGGTTTCTAACTGTCTGAGGAGGGCATCACAAACATGGAAAGATAGATGGAAGGTTAAAAGGGACCCCGAGGGCGTTGGGTTGGAATTGGAGGTGCCAAGATGAACCCCTGATTCATTCACACATATGAGTATATGCAGCAGATACAGAAGTGGCTATAGGTGTGGCCGTTCACATGCATACATAACGTTCTAGCCAGAAGCAGTGACATTCCACTCTCCGTTTCCAAATATTATCCTCCCCTCAAAGGAATCAGGCGTCCTTGGAGAAATGGCTGGCTGTTCCAGGGGTTGGGGTGGGAAAGTACACAAGATGAACCTGGAACATCTTATGCCAGGAAGGAAAGGAATGCTCAATGAATGGATCATGTAAAGGGACACAGGAGCAAGTTTGAAAAGGTTTTCCCTGGCCAGTTCTGGGGCAGTTTGAACAATGAGTAAAGGAATGAATGAATGAGGAGGGAAAACTCTGCCTGTTGATGATGGCTAGAGACTCACCATTAGGCAGCCATCCTAGAGGGGGCTGATTCACGCAGGAGTCGGCACCTGGTGTGTGTCTGACAAAGAACAAGATAGTGGTATGATCTCAGGATTTCTCCCACGAGCTACTTATGCTTTCTAGTTACACAGTAAGGTGGTAACTTCACAGTGGAGAAGCCTGGCAGAGATGGGCTTGCCCAGGTGGAGGGATGGCTCTCCATCCGTCCCTCCTGACGCAACGCACCAGGAGCCACCCAGCTCCACATCTCTGGTATTGCTGCCAGGAAGGCAACCTCTGAGTCTGAACATACAGGTGGAGGGCCATCCTACAGAACGGAGGGGTTGTGCTTTCAGGAACACGGAAGTCAGGAAAGCACGGAGGACTCTTCTGGATTGACAGGACACTAGCGAGATGTAGCAATTCGTGTTCCTGCATGGGATTCTGGACCAGAAAGGAAAAGGAAACATGGTTGGGTCAGTTTATCAGATCTGAGTGGCATCTGTGGATTGGTTTAGTAGTGTGGTGTGAATGTTGATTTCCTGATATATAGAGGGTTGTATGCTGGTTGTAGAAGAGTGTCCTTGTTTTTGGAAATACATATTGGAGCCTTCAGGAGTGATGAAGCTTCAGGTCTTCAACCTGCTCTCAAGACTTCAAGGAGAATTTAGTAGGTGCACGTATAGGTAGTGAGTGCATATGAGTTAAGAGGGCAAACAGGCAAACGGTGCGAAACATTGTCTGCCGGGGAATCTTGTTAGAGGCATACGTATGCACTACACTGTTGTGCTTCTCTGCACATTTGAAATTATTTCAAAATTATTTTTTAATATCCTATTGAAATTTTGACTGGAACTCTTAGTTTTATAAACTTACCTGTGGAAACTTGACCTTTTTATCTAGATACGTTTTATATTCTTTTGGCTTGTTTTTGTTTCACGTTCTTCGTTTGGGTCCTTTGGTAAAGTTTATATTTTTCATCATAGAGCTTTTGCCCAATTCCGCTTTGGATTAGTCCTCTGGTATCTTTTTAATTTTGTTGCTATTATAAAAAACACTTTTTGCCTGTAAGTGGCAAACTAATTGCTTTCTGTGATTTTGTCTGGAAAGGTTTAGAAACATGCACTCATACAGCCTTTAAGTGAGGGGAAAAAATCCAATAACGTCTTAGAAGCTCAGGCTCAGCAGTTAGGGAAAACCCGCAGGGAGCCCCAGCTGGCCCAGAGATAGCCCCACTGGTCCCCTACCTTCTCCTGCCCCTTTTTGCAAGAACTATTGCCATCTTGTCACAGATTGGTCATCGAAATTGACCTTGGGATGCTTCTGTGACTCTTCGACAGGTAGCCACGGGTGGGGAGGTCGTGCTCCCCTGGCCTGGCCAAAAGCATCTTGTGGCATTTCTCTACAGTGACAGAAGCATGCGTTTGATAGGGCACTACAGCCTCCTGGCTACTTGAGATTATGTCTAAAAATAGCCCTGCTTGCTTGCTGCAGGGCGGATTTCAGCTGTTTTTAGGCCTGATTCTGAAAAATAGCTCAGAGGCGGTGATTTCTGTGTACACACTCACTGGGGCACTGCAGCGCCGTGTGGTGTTGGCACTAGATTTCCAGGAGCAGAGAGCATTCCTGGCAAGTGCTCCCTCCCTTCCCTACCTCTGGACTGTGGGGTCTACTTCCTTTCTTCCCCTTGGGCAGGGAAGTTCTTTTTTGTCCGTAGGAGCAGACAGAGCAAAGATATTTTTGAGATAGAGTGAGGGGTATATTTTTTTTAATGAGGCTAATAAAATTTTAAAGTGGTTCTTTTCTACACAAGCATTAATGTAAGTAGAAATGAAAAGGAAGAAAATGCATCCACAGACCTGCCACCCTGAATAGTTAAAACAAATACCTACTTTCTAGATAGTTGTAACCACAGCACGGGTATGAGTTTATATGCTACTTTTCTTTATCCGACTGTACATAATAAGCATTTCTCTGGTGCTAGAATGCTTATAATTATTTTTAATGAGTAATGTACTATGTTATTGACCAGATATACCATAATTCACTTAATCATTTTCAAATGGTAAGGAATTAGGCTCTCACCAGCCTTTTCTTATAAATACCACTGGAGTCAATATGTTGGTACATTGATTTCTGTGTGGTTCTTTTGAGATTTGCCTAGGATAAAAAAATCTAGTAAATAGAATTGCCAGGTCAAAAGATACTAATATTTTTTACAGTCATGTGCCTCATAGTGAAGTTTTGGTCAACAGAGGACTGGCATATATGACAGTGGCCCCATCATATATACTGGAACTGAGCTTCCATGCTTCGGGAAGAATTTTTCCTTCCTCTGACAGGAGCAGTAGCTGCAGGGCTTGGCGACAGAGTACCTCTCACTCATGGCAGCTCAATTTTGCGTGCATTGATGACATCCCAGTCCATCAACCACTGACCTGATTCGGCCCAGGGGAACCTGTCCTCCCAGCGCCTCAAGTTCAGAGGGCGCCACAGCCCTCCCAGACCTGGCCCGAAGGTCTTCGGAGCACGTTGTTGTGCATTCTTGGTTGAGGACCCAAGATCTCTGCACAAGCCCACAGGAGCTGCCTTCACAAGTGCAAGTATTCATGCCACTGCCACTTTACTGCAAGCTTTCTATGATAGTGTGGTGCCAGCCTGACCCTGGACTTTGGACATATTTTCAGGTTATAACGATGTAAATCATAGATAAGTTTTATTTCTTCCAATTCAATGCCAGAGAGATCCCTTTGTGCCAGGCAGGGTCAATGGAACCAAAAACAAATTTCCGGAGTCCTCAGTTCTACTCCCTCTCCATGTTAAATACCCACATTCTTTTTTTAAGTGAACACCACAAAGTTCCTTAATCCAGTACCACTCAGACACGCAGTAGCCAAAACCACGTTGCCATGACAACCCCCAGCGCTCCTTTATCTCTCCACCTTGATTTCTTATTCCTCCTGATCTTCAGGCCACCTCTCACTTCCTGACTGTCTCTGTTACAGTGACCTGTGCCTTACCCAGCCAGTTTCTCTCAGATGCTTCCAGTCACTCCAACCCACATCTCTGTTCATTGAGCAACACTGACAGCGTCAGTGTTCTGTTTCTGACCCTGTTGGAAGGAAGCAGACAGAGGGCTTGTGGGACAGTGTTAATGAAGCCCACAGCAGTGGACGGTGATGTCCCGGGCCTTCACATTCACTCACCACTCACTAGCTGGCTCCCCCAGAGCAGCTACCAGTCCTGCAGGCTCCATTCGTGCTAAGTGCCCTGTACAGATAGACCGTGTTTTATCTTTTATAGTGTATTTTTGCAGTACCCTTTCTATCTTTAGATAGGTTTAGACAAACAAGTACATACCACTGTGCTACAGTTGCCTACAGTATTCTGCACAGTCACATGTGGAACAAGCTTGCAACCTAGAAGCAGTAGGCTACCCCATATAGCCTAGGTGTGTAATAGGATTTACTCTGTGGTGTTTGCACTACGATGAAATCGCCTCAGGATGCATTTTTCAAAACTGATCCTCCATCATTAAACGATGCATGACTGTATTATCAAATTGCTTTATCAAAGAGCTGTTATAATTTATGCCACTTTTGTTATTTGTACCAGCTCCATCCTAACCTTGCCAGGTGGGATATCATCTCTTAATTTGGGGGGATGTTTTAACAGCTATAAGCTTGTGCCCCCATTTTTGGGGGGGGGCTAGCATGTATATGATCATGAGTGACGGTAGATTTTTTTATAGCTTGCGTGACTAATATAATTGAAGTTTTTATTGAATTATTAACCAAACTTTTTATATCTGTAGCATTTTGGTGAGTTTCTTTTTTAAAAAAAGATTTTCTTTATTTATACTTTTTTTTAAAAGATTTTTTAAAATTTTTATTTTTAAACAGGGGAAGGGAGAGAGAAAGAGAGGGGGAGAAACATCATTGTGTGGTTGCCTCTCATGCGCCTCCTACTGGGGACCTGGCCCACAACCCAGGCATGTGCCCTGACTGGGGAATCGAACCCACGACCCTTTGGTTTGCAGGCCGACGCTTAGTCCACTGAGCTACACCAACCGGAGCTTTATTTATTTTTAGAGAGAGGGGAAGGAAGGGAGAAAGAGGGAGAGAAACATCATGTGAGACAGAAACACTGATCAGCTGTCTCCCACGTGGGCCCCAACTTGGGACTGAACCTACAGCCCAGGCACCTGTGCAGTGACACCCAACCACTTAGCCTCACCGTTCAGGGAGGGTTTCTTTCTTTTCTTTCTTCCCTGACTTGCAAATTCTGATTGAGTTGGTTCCTTAAGCTGCTGTCTGGGCTCCCAAGCCAGGGAGCAAATCATCACCATCAACCAAATTATACTGAGACATTTTCCAGTCACTGAGAAAAGTCTAGGCTCTGCCCATCTGTAAACAGGGCATAGAATTTGAATTATCAAGTCAAATCATGGGACAAATCTTTGTACCTGATCTACTTCAGAAGATCCCATGTTTTCACACACTTAAAGAACAGAACATAGATGTATCCAGGCACAAGCAGTCAGTTCACTTGCAGCAAATATCAAGATACTTTCTAAAATGCTTCCTAGTTGGTGAATGTCCTGCTACTAGTTCAAGGAAGGCTTCTACCGGAAGTATAGACCTGGTTCTGGGGTGGGTGCGCCTTGTCCCATTTGCTGCTTATGCTTACTGTGAATGTTTTGCTCGTTAACATCTCTGAACCTCAGTTTACAAAAGGAGGCACTAATACTTATAGAATATGGTGAAAATTAAGCACCTTTATTTATGTAAAGTGCCCGGTACTGTGTGTGACTTGTGTTAGACATGCAGTAAATGGGTGATAGCTCCGTTTATTTTAGCACTGACATGGCTGTTTGTCAGGATTTTTAAAAACCTGGATTCGGGTGCTTCTTGCTCTCTTTGTGGTGCAGTAAAAGAAAAGAACAGGCTTTAGAATCAAAAGAATTCAAGTTATAGAATATCAACTCCAGTTCATCCTGGAAGAGTGACTTGTGGCACATTGAATAATTTGATTTCTTTCTCACCCGTAAGTTGAAATACGTGTAAAACCACACAGTGCCTGACACACAGGGTAAATGGTAGTTACTATTACCTCGGTAGCGCGCATACCTTAGGTACTGATTAAAGGCAAGTTCACTTCACTAAGTTTGCTTTTACTAAGGGGAGAAAAGCCAGCAAAGTCTCTGTTTAAGGAAGGCTTTATGTAGATCACATTTCAGGAGCTCTTAAGATTCCAAGAGCCGAGCCCCGTGGCCTGATGTGGTAGGAAGGGAGTTATGGACTGGGTGTCCGATCAGAGAAGGCCTCAAGGTGAGAGTGGGATGATGGCACCGAGGGGACCGAGCAGGCTCGTTTGAGAGGGCGGAGAGGAGCAGAAATTGGGCTGGGAAGATACCAGGGGGCTTCAAAGCATGTGGGGCGGGCAATGCCGTCCGAAGGGCAGGTGAAGGGAAGCTGTTCCGGGTGACTGGTGCTTTGACAGAGAGCTTCCAGGGCTGTCCTTCTCCGGGAATAAGGCCTGAGAGGTGAAGGGCAAATACAGGAAATGGAGAAGTGGCGGGGCTGGGCCAGATGTACACACAGAGTTAAAGGGGTTTGGGTTATTCCAAAGCCTGTTACTTAGGGTAGTTGAGAGGATTGTGGTTTTTCTCAGGGATGGTAAGTTGGATCCAGTCGAGGAAAAAACCACATTTTTGTCATTGAGATTGAGTTGGTGACTGCCCAAGAGTAAATATATTTTCTCATCTTTATAGAAATTATTCCAGCCACAAGCAGCTGTTCAGAGTTACGTGGAGAAGTGGCTAGTCTGTCTCCCCATTACCAACCACCTAAAGAGGGCGAGAGGCCTTGTCTTCTGTCTCTTCACGGTCATTAAAACAATGCCATAAGCTAATAAGTCCTGTAGGCCCCACCCCACCCCACCCCACCCCTGGCAGTCAGAGCCCAACCCCAGCCTACCCTTCTGTTTTTGTCATCCCTTCCAATTTTGAACCCTGAACATTTCCTACTTTCTTGCAGTTTGGCTGTACATTTGGTCTGACATTTCTAGGTGTCTTGTTGAGGGAGGATTTCCAGCCCCTCTGGTATATGCCATATTGCGTGGCATAGAAGTCTCTCACTCCCCCAGTGATAATATTCTGCTCTGAAATAACGAGGAATGAGAGAAGAACTGTATCAGTCAGGGTCCTGGTAGGAAACAGATGGCACACTCAGACCGGGTAATTTGAGGAGCGTGTAATTGCATCACTCTGGGTTCATTCAGGAAAAGGGAAGCTTTCCATCCCACTCAGGATGAGTTTTGATGGCGGAATTAAAGGCTTACCCATCCATTGGAAGGTCAGGGAAGCTGCTCCGGAGCATCTGAGACTGAAGTGTAACAGCGACCTGCTCTCCCGAGCTCCCGGGGAAGCCGCTGTGTATCCGTTGTCTGCTACCGCTACCCCAGGCCCATCAACCTCCCCTTCTGCCTTCCAAACCTTTCTTGTGCTTCTCTTTGCCAACTCTACCCCAAAAGCATGCTGGAAAGGGGTTCTGGAAAGGTAACTCCCAGCTTCTGATCAACCGAGGAGACCTTGGAAAGAGGGTGCCCATGATGTTGCTGAGTTGACTGGTGCAGAGCTGGGACAGTTTATAAGGGGTGATAGGGTTTGGGGGCGCTGATGGAGAGAGTAGCTAGCAGTAGCAGGAAGCAGTTCCTAGAGCCTGGAGAAGGTGGCTGTCAGAGCAGATTCCTCCTCCTCACTCTCTCTTGCCTCTTTCCAGCCAAATGGGGCCAGAAACCAGGGGGATAGCGCAGCCTCTTGACAGTCTCTGCGGGTGCCTTCTCCCAGGGCACAGAGTAGGGTGGCAGGGGAGGAAGAGCAGAAAATCAAGGGTTAAACCTGAAATGAAAGAAGCGGGTCCCTGAAAAGCCATCTCAGGGAAACTGCCTTGAGGACGGTTTGGAGAACTTTGTGGAGAAAAGATGGATGGGGGAGTGGGATGGCGTCTGACCTATGAAGGATGAAGGACAAAGGACACTGACATTGGTGTCTTATGGATGACAAGGTCATTGGCTGTGTAACAGAATTGAGAGCGTGGCTTCGGGCGTGTGGACTCTGGGCCATTGAACGTTAAGGAACTAAGTTCTTGACCTCACTCACTAGCGCACTTCCAGAGGCTTCCTGAAACCATTTGGAAAGCTAGGAAAATGTGAGACAACCAGGAATGGGAAAGTCAGGGCAAGGAAGAGCTGAGGAGGGGGTGCATTGGTAATCCTCTTTTGCAGAGTACGTAAACAGGTTCCTTAAGGGTGGCCTACTTCCCTTGGAGTTAATTACACCTGTATTCATTCATGGTGCTTTAAAACCGATTACACTGCTGCTTTGCTTTTTAAATGATGGGGCAGTATTGGAATGATCTCTGTTAGCTTTTTTTATATGCTAGTGTTAAAATTACAGTGACTCGGGGCTTGCTTTTTCAATTGCTGGTGTACTTGGTTTTCTGATTGCTTTACTTGGGACTCCTAAAAAATAGGGACTTGCATCCACTTTCTGGTGCTAGATACTTCATGTTCACTAAGAATATTTAGCTTGACTGGTACCCTACAGGAGGTATTTGGCTATGAATTTTTTTCATCTAGTCGAGCAATTTCCAAACAATGTGCCACAGAATTTTTAACTTTTTTAACATTTATTGATTTAGAGAGGGGTAAGGGTATGAGAGAAACAACAGTTTGTTGTTCTACTTATCAGCACATTCATTGGTTGATTCTCATATGTGCCTTGACCAAGGATCAAACCCACAGCCTTGACATATCAGGATGACATTCCAGCAACTGAGCTACCACCCAGCCAGGGCAAGAATTTTTTAAATGTGCAATACCTGACTATTTAGTGAGGGGCACTGACTTCTTTTCCCCTAGATTGTCAAGTAAAAAAATGAGCCTCCCCGCCCCACTGGTGTGACTCGGTGGACTGAGCACCCACCTGCAAACCAAAAGATGACTGGTTTGATTCCCAGTAAGGGCATGTGCCTGGTTTGCAGGCCAGGTCCCCAGTTGGGGGTGTGCAAGAGGGAACTGATCGATGTTTCTCTCACACATCAATGTTTCTCTCCCTCTCTTTCTCCTTCCCTCACTTTGTCTCTAAAAGTAAGTAAATAAAACCTTAAAAAATAAATGAGCCAGTGTAGCTCAGTGGGTTGGGTGTCGTCCCACAAACTAAAAGGTTGCCAGTTCAATTCCTGGTCAGGGCACGTGCCTGGGTTGTGGACCAGGTGCCTGGTTGTGGACATGTGAGAGGCAACCAACTGATCAATGTTTCTCTCCCTTTTTCTCCCTCCCCCCCTCTAAAAATAAATAAAAAAAATATTTTCAATAAATAAATACATGACAGTAACCAACACAACAATAGTTGTCTGATATGGATGAATCAAAATTATACCTTTTTTTTGTCAGATCGGCAAAAAATTTTTTGGTGTGCTGCAGAATTTCAGTAATTATAGTGCCATGAGATGAAAAAGGTTGAAAATTGCTAATCTAGTCCATAAACCAGAACTATAACAACAGGGGGAGAAGGACTGAGAACAGACCTTCGAAGGAGTTGTACCCAAACGTTTGCCTCTCTGGAGCTTGGGTTTTCTCAGAAACCAGGGACAGCCTGATACAAGACGTGCTGATGTTAAAGTTAGCGGTCCTAGGCTCTTAGGGCTCCTGTTCAGGAAGAATTTGGAGCAAGTGACAACATTGTTTGTACACTCCGGTTTTTCAGAAGCTTACTTTTCTTTACAGAAAGATTAATTAAATAACATGTACATATGGAGCAATTGTCTCTCTAGGAAGCTTTTCATTAAACTGCCAGATTTGGTCTTTTGTTGGATTTAACCCATGTAGAGAATGCCACTGACACTGAGAGCTGGAGCAGAAGTGTACCACAGACAGGACAGAATCGCCCTTGACAGCCCTAGAAGCGATGGGGGCACGGGGTCCTTGTGAGAGGGAGGGAGAGAAAGGTTGCTGGTGGCCACACACTTTGAAGGCCAGCCTCTGATAGGACAAGTGCCAGCTCTCCCTGACTGTCCTAGACCCACTGGACCATGTAGTGTTAGGAACGTGGCCGAGGGGGCAGACCGCTGCTCAAGAGCCTTTGAACCCTGTGCTTGGGTTTCCTCATCTGTGAAGTGAGGACATCAGTGTCATGTGCATTCATGGTTAGTGGGGGAAATCAAGCATTACAGGAAGCACTCCAGTAACTAGTATCTGTTGCCCAGCAGGCTCATTGAAACATAGATAATAGTACGTTGCAGAGGCATTTTGAAGAGGATGAGAAGTGGTTTCCTTTAGATTCTGAGGTTATGTGAATATTTAAAGGTGACTTTGAGTCCTGTGATTATGTATCAGACTTAATACCAAAGTAGTTAACCCCTTGCCTGGCTATCTTAGACCTAAGATATTTCAGGAGGAAGTTGGTTGAGCTCCTAGGGTTTGGAGTTACTGACCATCTTCAGCCCTGAACTGTGTCTATTTTTCTGAAGTCTCCTCATGCCTCTTATGTGGATTCACATTGGGGTTTTCTCCCCATGAAACTATTCCTGGAGAAATTTGGCAGGCAGGGTCTTCAGCATCCTGAGCTCTGCTTTTAAACTGATCGTGTTCTATTTATATTAAGTTCTAGCCTAGTTCTCTAAGGCCTAGTTCTTGTACCATTTACTGGTTCACAGAAGGCCTGCCGTGTGCTGCTTACTGTTTCAATGACAGGAAGATTGCAGCAAGGCTCAAAGTCTCTGCCCTTTAGGAAATTTATATTCTAGTGGAAAAGAGACAGACAGTACACAAGGAGCAGATTTGTGTCTGCTGGGAGTAAGTACTGAGGAGGACATAGGTTGGGGAAGGAGTTCGGGAAAGCCCAGGTGAAGCTGTTTTTAATAGAATGGCCTGGGAAGACCCTACTAATCAGGTGACATTTGCCCAGAGACTGGAAGGAAGGAAGAGAGACAAGCTGTGTGGCTGTGAAGAGCAGCACAGGCGAGAGTTCCAGTGTAGAAATAGCAGTGGCAGTGGCCCATCCCAGGAGCTAGGAGACAGCTGGAGTAGAGCAGAGAGGGTTAGGCGAAGAGGTCAGAGTGGAAACGGGGTTGGAGAGGGGCCTCCCAGCCTAGCTTCACTTGGAATGCAGCAGGATTCCCTGCAAGGGCTGAACATAAGGGATTTGACTTACCTTTTTAAAGTATCACTAACTTTTCCTGCCCATAATTCCATTTTCAGCCCCTGTGAGAGGACACTTAGAAACTATCTTCATAGCCATTGTAGAAGAACTTTATCCCAACTTGTGTTTCATAACTTCTTTTTAAAATAATCAATAGTGAAGTCATTTGGAGCAGTTAGGCCTTGTCTTAGTCATCTGTGACTCAGAGAGAAGAAGGGCCCAGGCGACAGACAAAATAAAATCAGCTCTTGATTAACTGTTTAAAAAGAGCTATATATCACGTGCTAATTACATTCACAAAGGCAGTGCAAAGTGGTGGCCCAGTCAGATGACTTTAGAAGACCCTAGGCCTCGGCTTGATGAATTTTTATTTTCCTCTATGTTGCTGTCCTCCAAAGTGACTGTTCCAGTCCCCTCTTTCATAGTACTCACGGATTCTTACTCTGTGAATACTAGATTGCCAAATAAAAAGCTACACGGGGGCCAGAGGTGCTGGAACTTCTTGCAAACCTCCAGAAAGAATCTGCAAGAATAGGTGCTACTGTTTGGTTTCTGCTTTCCAGCTCTTTGTTACCTGGTCATTGGTGGATGGGTAAGAGGGGTGCCTTAGACACAATTACATGTCAAGGAGAGGTTAACCCTTTAGTTAAGTGTGGCCGACTGCAGGAAGGAGTCCCTGTGGTGGTAAGAGTCGTGTCACCAGTCATCGCAGGCAGTTGGTAGTTTCAATAAACCTGCGCAATAATATGCAGTTGAATGTAAGGGACTGAGCTGCATCCTCATGCTTGTCCATTTCTCAAATTCAGGGGGGTGGGGAGCAGCAATTGGAGTGACTGTGTCATCAGTATGTGAGACTCTCAGTTCAGTAACCAGTATAATAACACGAAAGCAAATAAATGAAAGTGGGTTTTTTTTTTTAAAGATTTTATTTATTTACTTTTAGAGAGAGGTGAAATCAGTTGCCACTCACAGCCCCCCAACCGAGAACCTGGCCCACAACCCGGGCGTTTGCCCTGACCGGGAATCGAACCAGTGACTTTTTGGTTCACAGTCCGGCATTCAGTCCACTGAGCCACACCAGCCAGGGAAAAAGTGTTTTCCTCATCCCTCCCCCACCATAACTGGAAAATATTTTTAAATGGCTGGGGTTTTAGTTTTTGTTTTGTTTTTTTGAGAGTAGTAACATAGTTCTATATTTTTACCCAGTTGGAAGGTGCTGCTCACTTATTTAATAATGAAGTTTTTACTGTATTAAATTTGTATTTATCCAGTGTGTTTCTGTTCATACTACCATAGACTCCTGCCTTATTCTTTTTGGGAAGGAGGGCACAGTGAACTTCATCATGTACTGATGGTACATGACAAGGTAGGGCTCCCTGAGCCCCTCCCCTTCTTCAAGGGGGTGTGTAATGGAAACTGTGAATGCCAGGAGATTCTCAGTGTGTTGGGGGATCTGTTTGGGGCAAGGACTTCCCAGCAACTGAGGGCCTCTCTTTCTCTCACTGGGGCTGGTGGTCCAGGGGAATCCTACTCCTTGAGGCCATGTGGACGGTAAGGTCCACCACCCTGTTGCTATAGCCAAATTCATTGTCATAGCAGGAAATGAGCCTGACAAAGTGGTCATTGAGGATAGCACCAGCCCCAGCGTAGAAGGTGGGAGGATTGGGTGTTATTGTTCAAGTCGCAGGAGACAACCTAGTCCTCAGTATATCCCAGGATGCCCTTGAGGGGGCCCTCTGATGCCTACTTCACTACCTCCTTCTGTATTTTTTCCATTACCATTTACCCCCCTCATACCCTTCTCTACCTCCACCCACCCCTCTCCCCAGGAATCACCACACTGTTGTCTGTGTCCACTATCTTCTCTTAAAAAAAAAAAAATCATTTATTTTTAGAGAGAGCAGAAGGGAGGGAGAAAGAGAGGGAACTAAATATCAGTGTGTGATCGCCTCTCATGTGACCCCCACCAGGGACCTGGCCTGCAATCCAGGCATGTGCCCTGACTGGGACTCGAACTGGCGACCCTTTGGTTCGCTGGCTGGCACTTAATCCACTGAGCCATACCAGCCAGGGCTGTGTCAACTGTCTTCTCGATGTCATCGTATTTGGCAGCTTTCTTCAGGCGGCACGTCAGATCTACAACTGACACATGGGTGTGCGGACACAGGAGGTCATGCCAGTGAACTTCCCATCCGGCTCAGGGATGACCTTGCCCACAGCCTTGACTGCACCAGTAGAAGCAGGAATGATGTTCTCGGCAGCCCCTTAGTGCCTCACCATGGCTTCCCAGAGGGGCCGTCCATGGTCTTCGGGTGGCAGTGACGGCATGGACTATGGTCATGAGGCCCCCTGCAATGTTATGGATAATCTTGGCCAGGAGGGCCAAGCACTTGGTGGTGCAGAAGGTATTGTGACAACCTTGTGGGAGTTGTCACACTTCATGGTTCGCACCCATCACAAACATGGGGGCATCCGCAGAAGGGACCTTGGGTAGACCCCAGCCTTCCCCGTGGTGGTGAGGACCCCGGTGGGCTCCGCAGCATGTTCAGCACCAGCATCAGCCCACTTGATGCTGTCACAGTTGCGCTCCTGGCAGATGGAGGTGGACTTCCCATTGATGGCAAGTTTTCTGTTCTCAGCCTTGACTGTGCCTTTGAACTTGCCATGAGTAGAATCATACTGGAACATGTAGACCACGTAGTTGAGGTCAATGAAAGGGTTGTTGATGGCGATAATATCCCATTTTGCCAGAGTTAAAAGCACCCGTGGTGACCAGGCACCCAATACAGCCAAATCCGTTCACTCCAACTCGCACTGTCGTGTCTCGGACTTGTGGCTGGTGCTGCCCAGAAGACGTGGCTACCTGTCGGACAGGAGGAGCAGGGAGCTCTTGCCTCACTCTTTAGGCCATTTCTCTACATGTTTGCATTTTCAGAAATGGACAGGATAAGAAATAAAAGGAGATGAAGTTCAAACCGGTCAGTTTCATGTGGGCATCTGAGTTACCATATCTCCTCCATCATCTGGACCTGATTTTATTTGTGCCGGGGGTGGCACATGTCTCACGTTTTCTTTCTTTTCTTCCACTTCCAGGAGGGCTGCTGGCCCGCTGCCGTGCTGCTGAACAGTATGCAGTCCTTTCGGGAGCAAAGCAGTTACCACGGAAACCAGCAGAGCTACCCGCAAGAGGTACACGGCTCATCCAGGCTAGAAGATTTCAGCCCTCGCCAGGCCCAGATGTTCCAGAATTTTGGGGGTGCAGGAGGCGGTACTGGCAGCAGTAGCAGCAGCGGTGGTGGCGGACGACGCGGGACAGCAGCGGCCGCAGCGGCGATGGCTAGCGAGACCTCGGGCCATCAAGGCTACCAGGGTTTCAGGAAAGAGGCCGGAGACTTCTACTACATGGCAGGCAACAAAGATCCCGTGGCGACAGGCACCCCACAGCCACCTCAGCGAAGGCCTTCCGGGCCTGTGCAGAGCTATGGACCCCCCCAGGGGAGCAGCTTTGGCAATCAGTATGGGAGTGAGGGTCACGTGGGCCAGTTTCAAGCACAACACTCTGGCCTTGGTGGCGTATCGCACTATCAGCAAGACTACTCGGGGCCTTTCTCCCCCGGGAGCGCGCAGTACCAGCAGCAGGCCTCCACCCAGCAGCAGCAGCAGCAGCAAGTGCAGCAGCTGAGACAGCAGCTTTACCAGTCCCACCAGCCTCTGCCACAGGCCGCTGGCCAGCCGGCATCCGGTTCGTCCCATCTGCAGCCCATGCAGCGGCCCTCCACTCTGCCGTCCTCTGCCACTGGTTACCAGTTACGAGTGGGTCAGTTCGGCCAGCACTACCAGTCTTCTGCTGCCTCCTCCTCCTCTTCCTCCTTCCCGTCGCCACAGCGTTTCAGCCAGTCTGGGCAGAGCTACGATGGCAGTTACAGTGTGAACGCTGGATCCCAGTATGAAGGGCATAATGTGGGTTCTAACGCACAGGCTTATGGAACACAATCAAATTACAGCTATCAGCCTCAATCTATGAAAAATTTTGAACAGGCAAAGATTCCACAAGGGACCCAGCAGGGGCAGCCGCAGCCACAGCCCCAGCAGCCGCAGCAGCAGCAGCAGCAGCAGCAGCAGCACGCCCCGCAGCACGTGATGCAGTATACCAACGCCGCCACCAAGCTGCCCCTGCAGAGCCAGGTGGGGCAGTACAGCCAGCCCGAAGTCCCCGTGAGGTCCCCCATGCAGTTCCACCAGAACTTCAGCCCCATTTCTAACCCTTCCCCAGCTGCCTCTGTGGTTCAGTCTCCAAGCTGTAGCTCTACCCCATCTCCTCTAATGCAGAGTGGGGAGAATCTCCAGTGTGGGCAAGGCAGCGTACCCATGGGCTCCAGAAACAGAATCCTACAGTTGATGCCCCAGCTTAGCCCAACCCCATCAATGATGCCTAGTCCTAATTCTCACGCCGCAGGCTTCAAAGGGTTTGGACTAGAGGGAGTGCCAGAAAAGAGACTGACAGATCCTGGGTTGAGTAGTTTGAGCGCTCTGAGTACTCAAGTGGCCAATCTTCCTAATACTGTTCAGCACATGCTACTTTCTGATGCCCTGACGCCTCAGAAGAAGACCTCCAAGAGACCCTCCTCCTCTTCCAAGAAAGCAGACAGCTGCACAAACTCCGAAGGCTCCTCCCAGCCTGAAGAACAACTAAAGTCTCCTATGGCAGAGTCGCTGGATGGAGGCTGCTCCAGCAGTTCTGAGGATCAAGGAGAGAGAGTGAGGCAGCTGAGTGGCCAGAGTACCAGCTCTGATACCACCTACAAGGGTGCAGCCTCAGAGAAAGCTGGCTCCTCCCCAGCACAGGGCGCTCAGAATGAAGCCCCCAGACTCAGTGCCAGTCCTGCAGCCAGAGAAGAGGCGACCTCGCCAGGTGCTAAGGACACACCATCGTCATCCGAGGACAACCCAAAAGTCAATGAGAAGACGGTTGGGGTGATTGTCTCCCGGGAAGCCATGACAACTCGGGCAGAAAAGCCTGGTGGACAAGATAAAGGCTCCCAGGAGGATGACCCTGCAGCCACTCAAAGGCCACCCAGCACTGGCGGGGCCAAGGAAACCAGTCACACATCACTTCCACAGCCAGAGCCTCCAGGAGGAGGGGGAAAAGGAAACAAGAGCGGAGATAGTAACTCCAACCACAATGGAGAGGGCAACGGCCAGAGCGGGCACCCTGCAGTGGGCCCTGGCTTCATAGGCAGAACTGAACCTAGCAAGTCTCCGGGAAGCCTGCGCTATAGTTACAAAGACAGCTTCGGTCCGGCCGTGCCGAGAAGTGTCGGCGGCTTTCCTCAGTATCCTACAGGACAAGATAAGGGGGATTTCACTGGCCACGGGGAGCGAAAGGGCAGAAATGAGAAGTTCCCCAGCCTCCTGCAGGAAGTGCTGCAGGGCTACCACCACCACCCTGACAGGAGATACTCTAGGAGCGCGCAGGAGCACCAGGGCATGGCTGGTGGCCTAGAGGGAACCACGAGGCCTAATGTCTTAATTAGCCAAACCAATGAATTAGCTAGCAGGGGCCTTTTGAACAAAAGCATTGGGTCCCTATTAGAAAACCCCCACTGGGGCCCTTGGGAGAGGAAATCCGGCAGCACAGCTCCCGAAATGAAACAGATCAATTTGGCTGACTATCCAATTCCCAGAAAGTTTGAAATAGAGCCTCAGTCATCAGCCCATGAGCCCGGGGGTTCCCTCTCTGAAAGAAGATCAGTGATCTGTGACATTTCTCCACTAAGACAGATTGTCAGGGACCCGGGGGCTCACTCACTGGGACACATGGGTGCTGACACCAGACTTGGGAGGAATGAACGTCTCAATCCAAGCTTAAGTCAGTCAGTCATTCTTCCAGGTGGCTTGGTGTCCATGGAAACAAAGCTGAAATCCCAGAGCGGGCAGATAAAAGAGGAAGACTTTGAGCAATCCAAATCCCAAGCTAGTTTCAACAAGAAATCTGGAGACCACTGCCATCCTGCTAGCATCAAGCACGAGTCTTACCGAGGCAACGCCAGCCCTGGAGCCGCTGCCCACGACTCTATCTCGGACTATGGCCCGCAAGACAGCAGACCTATGCCGATGAGGCGGGTCCCTGGCAGAGTGGGTGGTCGGGAGGGCATGAGGGGTCGGTCCCCTTCTCAGTATCATGACTTTTCAGAAAAATTGAAGATGTCTCCTGGGAGGAGCAGGGGCCCAGGTGGAGACCCTCATCACATGAACCCGCACATGACTTTTTCAGAGAGGTCCAACAGGAGTTCATTACACGCTCCCTTTTCTCCCAACTCGGAAAGCCTGGCCTCTGCATATCACACAAACACTCGGGCTCATGCTTATGGGGACCCCAATGCAGGTTTGAATTCGCAGCTCCATTACAAGAGACAGATGTACCAACAACAACAAGAGGAATATAAAGACTGGAGCAGCAGCTCTGCTCAGGGAGTGATCGCTGCGGCCCAGCACAGGCAGGAGGGGGCCCGGAAGAGCCCAAGGCAGCAGCAGTTCCTGGACAGAGTGCGGAGCCCATTGAAAAATGACAAAGACGGTATGATGTATGGCCCACCCATGGGGACTTACCATGACCCCAGCGGTCAGGAAAGTGGGCGCTGCCTCATGCCTAGTGATGGTCTGTCTAACAAAGGCATTGAATTGAAGCATGGCTCCCAGAAGTTACAACAAGAATCTTGTTGGGATCTTTCTCGGCAGACTTCTCCTGCCAAAAGCAGTGGCCCTCCAGGAATGTCCAATCAAAAAAGGTACGGCCCACCCCATGAGACCGACGGACACGGACTGGCTGAGTCTGCGCAGTCATCCAAACCTAGCAATGTTATGCTGAGGCTTCCCGGTCAAGAGGACCATTCTTCTCAAAACCCCCTAATCATGAGGAGGCGCGTCCGCTCTTTTATCTCTCCCATTCCCAGTAAGAGACAGTCACAAGACGCAAAGAACAGCAACGCTGATGAAAAAGGGCGCCTTCTTCACCCGTCAAAAGAAGGGGCTGATAAAGCGTACAACTCCTATGCCCATCTTTCTCACAGTCAGGACTTCAAGTCCATCCCTAAGAGGGAATCCACCAAGGACCTTCCAAGTTCAGACAGTAGAAACTGCCCTGCTGTTACCCTCACAAGTCCCGCTAAGACCAAAATACTGCCCCCACGCAAAGGACGGGGATTGAAATTGGAAGCTATAGTTCAGAAGATCACGTCCCCAAATATTAGGAGGAGTGCATCCTCGAACAGCGCAGAGGCTGGGGGAGACACGGTTACTCTGGACGACATACTGTCTTTGAAGAGTGGCCCTCCCGAAGGTGGGGGTGTGGCCGCTCAGGATACCGAGTTAGAGAAGAGAAAAGGTGAGGTGGCATCTGACCTAGTCTGTCCAGCAAACCAGGATTTGAACGTAGAAAAACCTCTTGCAAGGTCTTCAGAGGAGTGGCGTGGCAGCGGGGATGACAAAGTGAAGACCGAGACACACCCAGACGCTGTCACTGCTGGAAAGGAACCCCCTGGTGCCATGGCATCCGCAACCTCACAGAAGCCTGGGAGTAACCAAGGGAGACCAGATGGTTCCTTGGGTGGGGCAGCACCTCTACTCTTTCCTGACTCAAAGAATGTGGCTGCAGCAGGCGGACTGGCCCCTGAAGCAAATCCTAAGGCTGAAGAAAAGGAGACCGATACAGTGACCATTTCCCCCAAACAAGAAGGTTTCCCCCCGAAGGGATATTTCCCTTCAGGAAAGAAGAAGGGGAGACCCATTGGTAGTGTAAACAAGCAAAAGAAACAGCAGCAGCCACCACCTCCGCCCCCTCAGCCCCCCCACATACCAGAAGGTTCTGCAGATGGAGAGCCAAAACCAAAAAAGCAGAGGCAAAGGAGGGAGCGAAGGAAGCCTGGGGCACAGCCAAGAAAGCGGAAAACCAAACAGGCAGTTCCCATTGTAGAGCCCCAAGAACCCGAGATCAAACTGAAGTATGCCACCCAGCCACTGGATAAAAGCGATGCCAAGAACAAGTCTTTTTTCCCTTATATCCATGTAGTGAATAAGTGTGAACTTGGAGCCGTTTGTACAATCATCAATGCTGAGGAAGAAGAACAGACCAAATTGGTGAGGGGTCGGAAGGGGCAGAGGTCTCTGACCCCGCCGCCCAGCAGCACTGAGAGCAAGGCGCTCCCAGCCTCGTCCTTCATGCTGCAGGGACCCGTGGTGACAGAGTCTTCTGTTATGGGGCACCTGGTCTGCTGTCTGTGCGGCAAGTGGGCCAGTTACCGGAACATGGGTGATCTCTTTGGACCCTTTTATCCCCAAGATTATGCAGCCACTCTCCCGAAGAACCCGCCTCCTAAGAGGGCCACGGAAATGCAGAGCAGAGTTAAGGTGCGGCACAAAAGCGCTTCCAACGGCTCCAAGACGGACACTGAGGAGGAGGAGGAGCAGCAGCAGCAGAAGGAGCAGAGGAGCCTGGCCGCCCACCCCAGGTTTAAGCGGCGACACCGCTCAGAAGACTGTGGCGGAGGCCCTCGGTCCCTGGCCCGGGGGCTGCCCTGTAAAAAAGCCACCACAGAGGGCAGCAGTGAAAAGACTGTTTTGGACTCAAAGCCCTCCGTGCCCACCACTTCAGAAGGTGGCCCCGAGCTGGAGTTACAAATCCCTGAACTACCTCTTGACAGCAATGAATTTTGGGTCCATGAGGGTTGTATCCTCTGGGCCAATGGAGTCTACCTGGTCTGCGGCAGGCTCTACGGCCTGCAGGAAGCGCTGGAAATAGCCAGAGAGATGGTGAGTGCGAGGGGTCTGCACCGTTCTGCCCTTTCTTTTCGGTTCTGTTTCTTCCACCTTTACCTCTTTCAGCCTTACTGTTGTATTCTTAATATCACATGGTAATTCTTCTAGATTAAAGCCCCTAGGCCCAAATGATGGGCAGATAGTATGAGCAGTTTGGAAGATTCGTTTAACTTCTTATTTTATCAGCAATATGTGCCTACAGGTTACAGAGTCATGCTAGTGCAGTACGGCTTATTAAAACACGTCGCCCTCCACCCCTCCTCAGACCAGATTTCTGATACATTTCTCTGCCAGCTTCCTAGTTCTAAACAATAAGCTTTCACTGTTCTTTGTGTTATGTATTGATTCTTTCTCCCCATTATTCAGTATCTGACTCTAATACTTAGGAAGTATACTGTGGTTATAGCTCCTTCTAAAGCTTCTCATTTCTCTAGAATTATTAAGTCATATTATTACTCGTTTTTTATTTTGGGAGGTCACATCTTTCTAATTCAGACTTTGCATTTGGGATATTTATCCTTTAGGTCTGTTTCATAACTCTTGTACCGGGGTTTGTCCCCTTCATTTACTTCTTCCCCCAAGTGAGTGCTCTTTCCACAGTCCTGTGACCTCACCTTAGTCTGGGCCCTCATTTAATGGAGTGCATCACCCTTTAGCAGGCTCTTAAAAGGGGTACATGGGAGGCACACACTTTGAGATTTTGTCTACCGCAAATGTCTTTATTCCAGTCACGTGTAATTGAAGATTGGTTGAGTATAGAATTCTAGATTTGAAATCTCACTACCTTGGCGTCATGACTCCTGGCCTGGCCGGTAGCTTCTAGGGTTGCAGTTGAGAGGACTGGAGTTCTGATTTCAGTCATCACCCTGGGAAGGTTCGAGGATCTTCTCGTGTTCCCTCAGGGTCTGACATCTCAAAATAATAGGACTTGAAGTCGACATTTCCCTTCACTGTGCTGACTACTCAGGGAGATTTTGCCACCTGTAAACTCATTTCATTCAGTTTGGGAAGTTTGTCATGTGTTAGTCCCTGGGTAATTTCTTTTCCTCTGTTTTTCTCTCTGTTCTCTCTCTCTGGAATTCCTGTTAAGTAGCTGTGTTGTACCTCCTGGGCGGTCCTCTGGCTTTCTCTTTGCTGTTCTGTGTCCTCTCTGCATCTTCGTCCTGATTTCTCCATGCTCTCTTCAGCTTTCTCATCTAACCTTTTATTTACTTACCCTCATTTCTGATCATCTTGAAAAGCTTTTGCTTCTCTGAATATTCCTCTGGGGGGACAGTTACCTGGTTGAATTGGGTGGAGTTAGGAACCTAAGTCCCCTTACAAACTGAGTTAACTTTCTGGTTTCCAGCCCTGTCTAGCACCTCCCCACTTTCTGAGACACTGTGCCTTCCCAGGCTCTGTGCCACAGGGGGCTGTCTTTCTAGTGGCTCCTCTACCTCTCTCATTCCTGTCTGCTTCCTTTCAGTCTGCCGAATCACTTACTCTTTGCCTGTCGTATTTCCAGCTGCCAAAATTTGGACAGTTCTTCTGTGTTGCTGTTACACTCCCATTCTCGATTCCTCGTGAATATGTCTTACAAGTTTTCCTATTTTTGTGGGAAAGAAACAGACATGTAAATGTCTGTTTGGTCTACAATATTTAATCAGATAAGAGTTGTTTGTGTTAATTTATATTTAAAACTTACAGCTGACAATTATACAAACCACCTTCCATCGTAAGGATTTATTAGCCAGGATCATAGTACTGTTAGACTCTTTCACTCTCCTCTTTCTCCCCCTTACAGCTCCCCCCCACCCCCCGAAAGCACTGTATTTTATCATCACATTATCCCCAGAATTTGTAACAGTGTCTGGTAAAAAGGAATTACTCAAACTATAGTCAAAAAAACATAACATGAAATTTATATATGTATTTAAATTAGAATATTTAATTCTAAATTAAGTTAAATTATTATATGTATTTAAATTAGAATATTCTAATTGTCACATAAGGGGTTGTCTTTCCTACTAAGACCCCATACACCTGGTCTTCTGTGTCCTTTCCTATCTTCATCATCGATGTCACTCCCAAACCCCAAGTTTTGAAATAGATTTACTTAGGCCCAGTGACATTTCAAAATGCAGAAGTCCTAGAGGGATATAGCATTTAAGACCCTAAAGTACGAAATTCTTCAAAATAGTCAATTCTAAGCACTCAGTAATCCATTAATCATCATCTGGTCCTAGTTCATGGCCTGCTTGCCAGCTTTTCTCTCAAAGATAAACTATTTGGTGGATTGATTTGTTTTGTTTATTTGTTACTTTTTGGTGTGTGTCCCTGTCTATCCACTAGTGTTTTATTTCGACATAGATTATCACTAACATTTCTCAGAATAATCTTTATTCATAAACTTCCATGCATTCTGTAGCAGTCATTGGTAACCAGTAATCAGTAGGCTAAATCCTGCCTAGCAAAACCCTAGATCCTGTGTCCCAATCCAAGTCCAGTTTATAGAAAGTAGAAGGTACCCAATAATGATGCGACCACCCTAAATCACAATTCCCTTCATCCCCAAAAGGTTGATGAACAGTTGGGCTGCATTTTTAAGTTCCTAATCAGGAATCCATATCCTCATCAATTGACAGCTTTAGTCTATTATTTGTCAGCTTTGATTCCAAAATAAAATCTGGAATGTTATAATTGGAACATCCCCACTGAATATGGTAAATCAGCCCTTCTCTTTAACCCATCCCCTACAACCTGCATCTACTAAATGGTTAAAGTAACATGAAATATTTTGGGTAGATAACATTGAAAGTAACTTTTTGTTTTTTTATGTATTCATTACAGCCCCAACTGTTTCATAAGTGCTTCAGTTAATCATGGGATCTAAGGGATAAAAAGTTGGAACGCTTCATTTAAAGATAAAAGGTGTAAAAACAGGTGTTTTCATTCCTACACTTTTATATAACGTAGTCTCTAAACCTAGATTTTCCAGTTCTCTGACTCTCCATCAGGGCTGCAGATTTCACTATCTCCTTTAATAAGAAGGTTCAGAACACAAACATTTGACCAGTCTTTTTTTTAAATTGATATAATCACATAAAACATTATTAGTTTTATGACCAAACTTAAATCTCATGCCGCAGCTTTAAGCTTTTTAGTACCTGCTTTTATTGTACCCACTCACTGTGCAAGTGCCCTTTAAAAATATTTACTCTCTAGCCCTGGCCAGTGTGGCCCAATTGGTTGAGCATTGTCCATCCTGCACACCGAAAGTTCTCTGGTTCAGTTCCCAGTTGGGGCATGTGCCTGGCTTGCGGACTTGGTCCCTGGTCTTCGTCCCTGGTTGGGGTGCATGTGGAAGACAACCAGTCGATGTTCCTCTTCCTCTCTTTCTCCCTCCCTTCCCCTCTTTCTAAAAGTAATAATAATAAAGAAAAAATATTAACTTTCTCTTTATTCGATTCTATTCTATTTTAGAATAGAATGCCAGCCCTGTATCTTGAATTTAATTTTTCAAAAGACTAGCACACCTGTTTCATTCTCACAGACCACTCAGTGAGATAAGAAGGGAGAACATACCATTCCACACCCTTAGAATAAAGGGTGACTACACTTTAGTGACACATGCTCAGGCCTAGTGATGTGCTGATTTTAAAAATGATTTAAAAAGTTATGCATCTTGGCTCTTTGAGCTGATGTTCCACTATGACTACAAGATCCTTTTCTGTTTTGCCTGGCTTTTATTGGCCTTTTGTTAATGTACTCGAGAACAAATTAAAATTACACTAACTTGCCTTCTTTTATTTAATTTGATTGATAGTGTTTCAATTTGTCAAGGTCACTGTGAATCTATTTTTATCTTAGGTTTTAGCAGATGCATTCAATTTTGGTCTGCTTAATAAGCATGCTCTCAATCCTGTATTGTGATAAGGCCACATATATTTTATTAGAGATCCATTTTGGCCTCTGTATCTATCAGGTGTTTTGACAAGTATGATATTATAACAAAGTAATATGAAGTCCTCAAGAGACTATAGCTCCTCTCCCTGTAAGTATCACATTACCCTGAAAATTGCTGAAAACCAGAACATTCCTATACAGACGGCTTGCACCTTTTCTAAAGAGTGTGGGACTTAATCCATTCATTTCTGCACAGCCCTCTTTGGTTTTGTCTAACTTTGACCTCTGCTTACTTACCTTGGTGTAATTGTATATGTGAATCTCCAGTGACTTTTGGTATGGATGCTGTGACAGAGTTAATTGCTTCTAAACAGGCATGCATCTGACTTGGTATGTAAAAACCACGTTTGATACATTTAGGAAGCGAAGGCCTTCCTAAAGGCCTGTGGCAGCAGACAGGGGTCTAGTTTCCATGGATCTCTGGAGTGTCCCTTGACAGCACAGCCCAGCTTTGCCCTGTGCTTGGGAGAGCTGCCTGTACTTGTCCCGGTCCCCTCCTCCCCAACCTAGTCTAACAACGCCTCTTCTAAAGAGAGGAACAGTCACCATGGGGAAATTTTCTTTTTTTTTTTTAACCCCACAGTGTATGTTAAAAAACTGGTTTTAGGTTAAAGTTTGTTTTTAATACAAGTTTAAATAATGGAAAAATTTATCTTCCCCAATCTAACAGGCTAACAACCTCCTTGATTTACTTCAAATTATAACAAAAATATGATGTAACAAGTATAAAAGCATTAATACATTGATTACATTATGAAAATGTGCATGTTAAAAGGACAGAAAGCAGGTCGGTCCCTCTCTCTGGTTATCTGTAAAATAATGGATTTATCCAGACACTCCATGAATTCCTACCTATATGCTCCTTAAATTAGTACTCTAGCAGGGCTGTCACCAGCCCAGGGCCCCCCTCATACACCTGCCCCACAGTGACCTCCCTGGACTCCCTCTCCCCCTGCCCTCCCTCTCCCATGCCCACACTCTCTTCGTGCCCCTCTCCCGCTTCCTTACACGCCCTCCCTCCCCAGCCCAGCCCAGCCCTCTAGCAGCTCTTGGTCTTTGTTACCAGAGCTCGCAGTGCAGTGCCTTCCGTCGAGGCACCCAGGCCTGTTCACCCCCGTTTGCATGGCTCTCAGCGCATAGCAGAGAGCTGTGTAATTATCTTCCTACCTATTTTCCTTAACACCCATCTCTTCCTTTTTGTCACTACGAAGTGACCTTGAGACTAAACTTGCAGAGAAAGGGTTAATTTTGTTGCAGGATTTGGCTTTTCTAAATTCTGAGGAATCTCTTGAAATTTATAGTTTTGAATTTTGTTCATATTATCTTACAGAATAAATTATAACAAAAGATATAATATATCTTTTGAATAGATAACAAACTGGAAGACTCTTAATTTTCCTATAATCTGTTTATTTCGTTTAGGGGTGGAGAGATGATGAGAGAAGAGTTGCACCCAATTTTAAAGTAAAACTTATAAGGGGTAGACTATTCTTTGAAAATGCTAAAGGACTATAACCAAGAATATTGACAGGTCACTGTATATTAGGCCAAATAATTCATTCCTGTAATGTAAACTAGTTATTGCTAATATATTAAAAGAGCCAACAGGATCCAATAGCGTGTCAAAGTGGATATTCATTTCAGTTCAATAAATACCTGAGTCCTTGCTAGAAAACCAATAAAAATCTGAAATCAGTGTGCTGTGAGGGACCTTAGCTCATTCCTTGGGGGCTGAGCCTCAGTCTGGGTCCCACAGCTCGTGTGTGAGGAGCGGCTCAGGTCCTGAACTTGGTCAGGAAGCTTTGTGTGATTCGTGGATTCATGGAATCGTGGGAAAGCAAGCCTTGCCCCAGGCAGTTCCTGCACAGGGCCTTGAGTTTTCCAGAAGGTACCACTTCCCTTATCCAATTCCCAGGCCCCAGATAAGGCCAATTTTGCAGGACCCCAAAGGCTAGCAAGTATAGACCAATTTCTTCCCATTTTCCCATTTCTTGGAAAAAAAGTCTGATAAGGGAAAATCTAGTCAGTTTACTACTTGCCCTCAGCGCTTCTCCTCAGCCTGTGCCGCCCTGCTCAGCAGCTGGGCGCCGGGGGCGCGGGAGACAGCCCTGGAGTCACAGTGCCTCCTTTGAATTGCTAGCTGGCCACTTGTTCAAGTCACGTAACCTCTGTACCCCTCCTTCCTTGTCTGTAAAATACAGAAACTAGTACATTGACTGTAAAGAAGGTTGTCACGAGCACTAAACGAGTTTCTCTTTGGAAAGTGCGGAGAGAAGTGTTTGGTGAGCGCTGGGGCTGGTGTCTGCCCTAGCGTGCTGTCCCCGCGTGTGGCTGTGGCAAGCGTGTGTTCCTGTCATTGAGCTCACCCAGTCACCTGCAGTTTGTGTGTCACTTCACTCTGCACCATAGTGGGTCTTCCCAGGAGTGTCCAGAACTTACCCTCTGGGAGAGGAATGTTGCTCTGCACGTAAAACAAACATTTTCCTCTTCGTTTCTACTCTCGTGGGAAACTCAAGTTTGAGGGGAAGCACTGTGTGTGATATTTATTTTAGGTGCAGTATTCATTACCCTCAGGAGTTAGATTCTTCAAAGGAGAGGAGGCAAAAGGAAGGGAATAAACAAGATCTGCCTTGCACATTAAGTAAAAGCCTTAATCTTGTGAGTTGTAAATTCTTTCTAGTGATTACCTAAGACCAAAGTAAAGCGTCTACCCGGTAACAAAGTTGTTGTTTAAATAAACATTGTAGACAGGTCAGCATTCTAAGAGAGATCCAGAATAATTAATTCGTAGAATAATTCAGGACAACCACACTCCACCTCCCCCCACTCCAGATAGTAACTCTGTAAAGTGTCGGTGGACTACAGTACTGGCTGTGGTAGCCTAAGGAGCTAGCCTTTCATTTACGGGCCATGCGAAACCACTAGTGATTTCATGTAAAATCACGGTGTCAGCCTTGTGTGTTGTAAAGGAGACTCAGGAAAGACTTACGGAGATGTGAGAAGTGAGCCGTCCAGTGGAGAGGCTGTGGCACTAGTTTGTACAAGAGATGACAAGGGCAGGGTAAGTGGTGGTAAAGGGAACCAGGAGCGGACAGATACTAGAAACATTTTGGAACCTAAAGTTGATAGAATTTAGAAACTGGTCAGGTGTGTCAGATAAAGGACAGTGAGGAATGAGGTTGAGGCTTCTAGCTCCACAAGCATGTCAGTGATGGGGTGGGGGTGGGTAAGACACCAGTAACAGACAGGAAGGGGGACTGAGGAAGGAAGACACTGTGTTTCATGGTAATGTGCAGCCGACAGAAGAAAACATTGAGTATGCAAGCCTAACACACATGTTCAGATCAGTCAATACTCCGGGTCTCTAGTGCAGTATTTTTTAATAAGGACCGCTTGATTTTTATTTAGCTTTTTGAATAGATAAAACTGGTAAACTTTTAAATACAAGTTGCTAAAGGCAGGGGAGAAAATCAAGAGCTCAGTCTCGTGGGGTTTTGTTTTGTTTTGTTGGGGGTTGGTTTAAGATTTTATTTGTTTCTAGAGAGAGCAGAAGGGAGGGAGAAAGAGTAGGAGAAAACCATTGATATGTGATATGCGAGAGAGACACACTGCAGGTTGCCCCTCACGCACCCCCAAGTGGGGACCTGGCCCGCAACCCAGGAGCGTGTCCCAACCGGGAATCGAACCCGTGACCTTCCAGTTCTCAGGCTGGCACTCATTCCATTGAACCACACCAGCCAGGGCTGGCTTTTTTTGTTTTTGTTTTTGTTTTTTTAATCCCACATGAGAACCCTGAAAAGGTATCAGAGAAATTAGGCTATTATTATAATTATTGCCTAAAATACAAAGGGATAATTTGCTGTTTTTGGTTTTCTGGTAAATTCTTCAATATACTGACATTATTGACAACTTAACATTGCGCTTAATTACAATAAGAAAGAGCTGATAGGAAACATTCCTGCGTCTGGAAAAAAGCTCTGCTATGCCCAGTAGCACCCCATCCCCACGGAGTTCCAGGTGTCGCTGGAGGCCTTTGTGGGTGGCACTGAGCCTAGACAGAACGCGCGTGCTTTACTGTGAAGTCATGTGGGCTCTGAGGCTGGGTGTCAGTGTGGACCTGAGTCAGCTGCGTGCTTGGGAAGCACCGGGAGGCACGGGGAAGGGCCCAGGGGCAGCAGGCATGACAGGATGGCCACGGGGTCTGGAGGAGGGAGGCTCTCAGGCACTGTTACATGAGCTACCTTTGATGAAGGTATTATGGATTATTTACATAAAGGTGAGTGATAACGACGTTATTCATATGTAACACTAACAGAACTGTGAGCCAGTCTGTCACAGTTCTGATAACCCAACAGATTTGCCTCTTTTCTAGATGTTGTCCTTGTACTTATTCTGCTAGCCCTCACGGAGTGTGCCAATGACTGCCAGCATGCACTGAGTGGCTTCAGAGCCCTGCCTGTGAATTAACCACGCTTGCACCTCAGAGCAGCCCTCGGAGGCGGGCCTCATCCTGCCGCTGGATGGGACCGAGGTCTCCTCGTTACACTGCAGACACAAGCCTGTGTTACTTTCTCACTTAGTTTGGCCATTTTAATTTTCATAAGAATCTGTGGGAATTGTTCTAATATGGATGTAATACAGTTTATCCAAGTATTCCTGCACTGTTGGACATTGACGTTTCCAGTTAATTTACTGTCTTTTATGTAGCACTGAACATTTTTATTCATGGAATTTTATTTGGGGGGAAATTTCCAGCTGTTGAACTGCTAAGTCAAAAAATGTGAACATTTTATGATTTTCGATAGGCATTTATCCTGTGGCTTTACCGAAAAGGATCAGAGTGAGCTGTGGTTGTCCATACACACGGTACACACAAGCCCATGTGTTACCACAACCCCAGTGACATTGGGTATTCTTTTTAAATATTTAATTTATTTCTTTAATTTTATTTCTTGTGTTGGTGATATTGCTATTGTTTCCTATTAATTTCAGTGTTTTATGTCCATCGATCATTAATTTGGAATTATAATATTTCTCCTCAATTTCTTGTCATTTTCCTGTGCATGGGTCCTGTAGTCTGAATAACTTCCAATTATCTGGAAAATTCAGATGTACAGAAGTCCTAGCTTCAGGAGTGCCACCTAAATGGGGCATTAGTAGAGCTCATAAGTAAAGCCTTCTCACCCTTAAATAAGGTGATGACAGAGGACTGTTGGGGGTAAATTAACCTCACTTGAGATTACATAACTTCCCTGGGAGGTACTACACTATTCCTAGAGGCTTTTGTGTTGAGGTCGCTTTAAAGAACGACAAGTACTATGGGGCTGGTGTCAGTTCTTGAAGGCATCCTCACATGTCATTTTGGTAAAGATGTGTCCAGTCATTAAGCTTGCTGGGCAGAAATGAAACTGAAGAGGACAGAGCCGTACTGTAACCTGACCCTGTAAGCCAGGTTCGGTGGAGTGGTTGGGCTGTATGCGCTTCTGAGCTGACACTTGATTTGAACGTGCTGACGGCACTGTTGTGAAGTGCGAGTGAGAGTAGCAGATGGAGAAGACCACAGTTGACAGGAGAACGCAGTCCGAGGCCGACGTGGTGCTGGTCCCTCCTGGTGGGAGCGGGGCCCAGCTGCAGTGACAGCAACTGTGGAGGCTCCGTTCCTTACCGATTTCCTGAGGCACTTGAGGCAGGCGGTCTAGTAAAATGGAAGTTCATTTGGCAGCTTCGGGCATGCTCATTGTGACTGGCTCTGAGATTCAGGTGGTTCCAGACTTTGAAAACAGTGTATTGGAAGTTTAATCTTGGTTCAGACAGATGTGAGGTGTAGACCCTTGGTTTGCTTGCAAGTTATTTTGGTGTTTGTTTTGTTTTGTTTTTCAAAAAAAAAAAAAACTCCTTAAAGCTGGTTTGGTGGGATAGTAGTTCATTACGATAAGAAACAGGATAATTGCCAGATGGTTTCTTTACTTGTTTCTAGCTAGAGTTCCCTCTGAAAGGAATCAAAATACATTAACACTTTGAAAGGGCAGCCCTCAAAAGCGAACCAGATTTGTTTGCTGACACAAGACTTTTTACCTCCCAGCAGGCCTGGGCATTTTAACACACCGTTGTTCATGAAAAGCACATTGATTTAAAAAACCAGCTCACCTGTCATCTGGCTCCCCAGGCAGCAAATCCCAGCACTCCCCTTATACCTGTGTCACCACTCAACACTGTGCGTTGTGACCGTCTTCCTCCCCCAGTTAGTTCCCTAGGAGCAACACCAGCCCAAGCCCACCCCCCACTGTGGTGCCCACCGTGGTGCCGGACACAGGGCTGATCAATCCAGGGTGAACCTGTGACTAACAGGCTTTCTTAAGAAAGAGGTACGATGAGCAACATAAGACCTGGTGGTAGGAGGTGGGCCTTTGGATGCCACTTAAAGTATTTAATATTAAAAGCATGTAATAGCCCTGGCTGGGTGGCTCAGTCGGTTGGGGGAGTCATCCTGTACACCACAAGGTTGAGAGTTCAGTTCCCTGTCAAGGCACATACCTAGGTCACGGTTTTGATCCCCAGTCAGTGCTCATATAGGAGGCAACCGATCAATGTGTCTTTCACATGGGAGTGATCTCATGAGCCAACCTTTTGAGACCAGGGAGCGTTTCAGACAGGGTACAGGGGCTGTAGGGAGGAACGGAAGCAGTACCAGTGTGGCAAGATGACAGTGGGTAAGGGGGCGGGTGACAAGGTGGGAGAGGTTGCTGGAGCTGATGCCTGCGTCCCCTGGGGGCAAGAGTGGGAACCGGGCAGGTGGATGAGTGGGGCTCCATCTCTTGAAATAGGAAAGCTTGGAGGAGTTTGGTGGGGAAGGCAGGAGGTGTGTCCTTTTCAGGTCAAGTCTGAGAGGCCCCTTAGACATCCAGGTGAAGTGTACCCATTTCAGAATTAAGGCATTTCTGACGAGTTTCTTAGCTTAGAGCAGCACCGTGTAAGTGCTGTGAGGGCGGGTCCATGTGGCGTTGAGAAGCTGCACTAAGTTGACCAGGGGGAAAGGTGAGTCAGGAAGGCTTGTGGAGATGATAATACCTGGACCCCACAACAGGACGTCTAAGGGATAAAATGGAGTATGTCACAGACAGTTGATTGACACTCAAAACTTGGAGATGGGGGAGGTTAAGTGTGGAATTTAGTTGAGATTTCTAGCCCTGATCTCGTTACCTCCCAGTTTCCATCTTCCTTAGCCATTGAAGTGAGGATTGGCCTCTTCCTGAGTATCTTCCTACTCTGGGATTAAGTTTCTAAAACAGGAATGAAAAAAGGGTGTCCATATCCTCGAAGATGGATTGAGCCAATAGCTCTCAAACTTTCTTGGGGATTAGAAACGCCTAGGATGCTACATGGTCGGGGATGGCGGCCATCGTCTGCATTGTTAACACACATGTCCAGAAACTGAAAAACCCAGTGTGCAACCAGTCAACTGAAGCTAGATCTTAAGCTAGTCAACTAACATAGGCACCAAAGTTCCCATTCCAGGGTTGGACCAAGTTTTTCCTTCCAGGATAGGGTTTCTGGGAAGAAAAGGCAAGGGGGTTAAAAGCACTGCTGTGGGAGTGAGGCGACCTGAAATGCCCTGTGAGGTGTCTCACACATTATCACCTCATTAAGTGACCCCATAAAGCAGCCTACAGAGAGGGCTGGCAGATCTGGCAGGCTGGCTCCAGGACGCGGAGACCAGTGACCCCCTTGGATGGTTGCACTTAGCAGGAGCTGAAACCCTCTAGTGCTTGCTAGTTTTTTTAGGTTCCTTTCTGCTGGAACTCCGCCCCGAATAAAAGTGCCTCTGCTCTCTGTTCTTTTCAGGCCACCCCTGCCCTTGAACTTCCAGGAATAGGATGGCTTTGCCCAACAAGGCCTTGGCTTGTAAACCCTCAGTTCAGGCGAGAGGATGAGCAGAGGAAAGGATTGGCGAGGTGGAAGTAGGCAGCGAGGCAGTAAAGATGAGGGAAAGCCTCCAGAGCCAAGAGTTTGGAGCCGCTTTGGGGATTTAAGTTCCAGTGTAAGGCGCACATATTTGAAATTTTGTTAAAGGAGGCCTATTGTGGCAGTAAGTTTGTTATTTCTGCTACTGAAATTGTAAACAGCTAAATCTGAGTGCCTCGCAAATGAGCAGCTCCCGTAATTGGCTTTCTGGGAGCATAGACCCAACTCCTGGGTGGGATGAGCCCAGGAGAGGGGTGGGATTACACTGTGCGTCACTTTTCTGGCAGGTAATTTCTTATACAAGATGCCTTTTTAGATGTAGAAAGCACAAAAGGTAATCAAAAAATAAGCTAGTGCACAGCCCTGGGCAGCCTAAATTTCAACTTTTTGAACTCTCTCTGTAAGCATTTATCTCCATACTTAAGAGAAAAGACCGTTCCCTCTCTTCTCAAGGGCTACTGGTGCTCCTGCTGGGCCCCAGCCTTTTCTCTGGTTCTCTAGACGTGCTAATTGCTGCCTGGAACCTCCTGAACTCCTCCTGGCCCCTCCTTGTTAGCTTCTTAAAGGGCACAAACCCCTTTTCTTCTTAATGCGTAAAAACTCCCCTAGACAAAGTATATGTTTTCAACAAAGCTACCACTTCCTTCTCTGTCTAGAAAAGAAAACCTTTGATTAGAATTACTTTAATGGAGTATATATATCTGCGGGCAAGATAAAGTGCAAGCTGTTTCAGGGAAAAACCAGGTCTGGCTGGCCCAAGAGCCATCCTTAGTGAAATCTCTGTTGACACTGATAAACGGAGTTATGAAGAATATGTATTAACAGTGCCCATTTTGTGCAAGAGAAAAACGGTTAAACCAAATCTGTTTTCTAACGCTTTAATATCCTAGAAGGTAGAGGTGAAGACTGGTTCTTAAATTGTGGCAAGTGGAAGCATTTTATTTGGGAAATTGCTTTATTTTGCTTTGTTTGCCTGCATAAATTTATTGTTGCTGAACCTGAAGACTATAAACCCAAGAGAGTTAGAGTTGGATGGGGAATTCTAGAACATTTAAAACCCACAGTGAGTAGCCAGCATCTGCGCCCATCCACAGTTGAAGTTCATTCCGTGTGTGATCACAAACAGTTCCAGCTTTGTGGGCACCTCGGTAGAAATAATCATTGGTCCCTGTACTAGCAGTCGTCTAGAGGACATTGTCATTGGTAAAAAGTATCTGTATTAAAATGGGTAGTTGAGGGCGGGAATAAAAAGTGGTTAAATACTGGGCCTAACCTGCAAAAAATGCTCTAATAAAAATGTAAATGTTCAGAACAAGCCCACATAAGTTGCAGCATTGCTGGATCTGAGTTGAATGGCTAGGAGTGGATTGTTTTAAAAGTCAGCTGCTCCTCCCCTCCAGCACCCGTGGCCTTGCACCTGAGCCCAAGGCCTCATCATTCACGGGGCCCTCTGTCCCATGTGGGATCACTGCAGGGACCCCTTTTTTTCCTTCTATCTTAACACAGGGTGTCTTAGGAACACTCTACATGTCATTGTAAAAATACTCTTTTCCTTCATTGTCAGGAACGTTCAGGGCTTGGGGTGGGGGTTGCCTCATTAATTTTCTTGAAAAACTCTCCACCCTGCTGCCTTTTCCCCAGTGCACTGTTGAGAAAATCGAGGCTTAACTGAATTAACTGGCCCAAGCTCAGAGCCAGTGGGAGGCAGGCCAGGGGTTGCCTCCTTCCTGTCGTGCAGGTCCACCCCCTCTGCAGCCGCAGCCTCACCGGACAGCTCAGCGCAAGTGAGGAGCCCCCAGAGCCCCCTCTCCACCCCAGCTTTCTCTCCGTTTTTCTCATTGCATATCTTTGTCCCTTTTTAGACTGCCTGTATTTGAGGCAGGAACGAAGGAAAAAATAACCCTACTGAAAATAAGGAAGGCAAATACAGGAGATGTCAGCTAACTGGAACATGTTTTTAACTGGATTTTTTTTTTCTTCTACCACTCTAGGATAAGAAGTGTTGAGATAAATAGCTTGCTAACAGATTTCTTTATTTTTTAATTCACATTCAGATGAAGAGATTTATTTTTAAAAGCAAGTTTTAAGTTATATCTTTTGTTTTCCTTAACATTTTTTGAAGATTTTATCTATTTATTTTCAGAGAGAGGGGAAGGGAGGGAGAAACCTCCATTGGTTGCCTCTTGCACGCCCCCAACTGGGGACCTGGCAGGCAACCCAGGCATGTGCCCTGACTGGGAATCGAACTGCCAACTGTTCGATTCACAGGCTGGTGCTCAGTCCAGTGAGCCACACCAGCCAGAGCTTAATTTATATCTTGGGGTCACTTTGATAAAGCTTAACCTCTGCCTAGCATCTTATAAGAATATTCCTAGTAACATAATCATCACTCTGAGGCAATAAAGCATAATCAGTTTAATTCAATACAGTGGGACTGATGTGTTCCAGAAAGGGCTTCTAGCTTTACCTTCAGTTACCCAGAAAATATCATTTGAAATTAAACCTATTCCTGACCATTTCAGTTGAGACTTTGCTCTAAGTCCAGAACATCGTTTGTGAGAGTAAGTAGCCTTTTGCGTGGGGGCCACATGTGTCCCTCTCCTCAGAATCCTACTGCACAGATGCCTGAAGGGCTCCCCTTCCTGCCCACAGAGCGAGGCACCACCTCATGCAGGGACCCGCCACAGTGTGGCTCACGGACCCCTGTGGCTGTAGCTCATCACCAAGTGCTGTTGGGTCTTCTCTGCAAGGTATATAGGTGCAGCCACTCGTATACCATTATATACACACACACAAACACACACACACACACACACACCCCCGAACTCTCCAGTGACGCCCCTAACCCAGGGCTGCTGTCAGTCAAGCTCTGCTGTGCCCTCTGTCCCAACCCTGAGTGTGCATTCTGGTTTGTTTCCTCTGCCCTGGGCACCTTCCCTTCTCCCTCTGCCCAAGTGCTCCTAGTAGTTCTCTCTCCACTGTGCTCAAGCAGCAAGAGTGCTTCTGGGCCTCCTTCACCAGGTCTGACTGGACCTTGAAGCTCTGAAACCCCATTTACATCATTACAGCTTGGCTTTGGCTTCGTACCTGCCATTTTGTAAATGCCCTCAGGGCAGACACTAGGCAACTTGCTACAGGCAGTTCAGCCCTTTTACCTCACACAGGCAGCAAAATTTTGCTCATTGAGACCTGGCCGGTGTGGCTCAGTTGATTGAGTGCTGGCTTTTGAACCAAAAGGTCACCAGTTCGATTCCCAATTAGGGCACATGCTTGGGTTGCAGGCCAGGTCCCCAGTAGGGGACAAGTGAGAAGCAACCACACATTGATGTTTCTCTCCCTCTCTTTCTCCTTCCGTCCCCCCTCTCTAAAAATAAATAAATAAAATCTTTTTAAAATATTTTTTTAAAATTTGCTGAACAAAAAGGAAGATTGTTACATTTTTGAAGTCGAACCCATTTAAGAAAATTCAAATATCAGAGCGAAGACCACTGAGGATCAAAGGAGCCTTGGTCATCTGGCCTGTCACAGCCTCTGGAGAAACCAGCATGCTGGAGGGTGGGCAAGAGGCAGAGAAAACCGAGCCAGCAAAGCCCACGCTGATCAATCAAGGTCCTGCCGTTTCCTTCTGGCCCACGTTTTCAGTCTCTGAACTTTCCAGTTTTATGCTGTAGATTCAGAATTGTCATATTAATAAGACATTAATAAATAAAAGCCCCGGGAATAACTTGTTAGGAAGTCATAATCCTTCATATTCAGTGGAATAACTTGAATTTTGATTCTGTAAACAAGTACCAGCCTGGCTTTTTACCCCTGTCAGCCTCTGGTCACCTTCACATCTGCCTTCACAACAGGCATACTTGCTTCCCACACACCTAACGTGTGAAAATCTGGATCTGTAAAACAGCAAAAGGAGAGATGTATGTGTGAGAAACTCCTAGAGAACGACACCTTCCTCAGCTGCGTCTTAGACCTGATAAGTTCTCATTATTTGTTTGCTGAGTGGTAAAGTGAACGCATGGTGGAAAGGCATGTCTACTCAGTGCATATTACTCGTGTGCTCAAGAGTTAGGGCCAACTTCTGGCCCATCTGGTAGACAGATGAAGTGTAGAAAGACAAGGAAGGACATTGTTAATGAAGAAAGAGGCCTTTAGTCCCAAGCCTTGCAGCCTGATTCAGAGCTTCCTGACTTCACCACCAGCCCACCTGCGAGTACAGAGGTAGTAGGGAGGGAATTCAGGGAACCGGCCTTCCTCGGGGACCAGAAAAGCCACGAATGCAGGCTGCCGCGCAGAGACCCTGACCGGGGCCTTGCTGTCGTGCGTTTTGCTCCACTTCAGGGCCAGCCACCCCTGGACCCCCACTCAGCCACAGAGACACTTCCAGGTTTATAATGTGGTGGGAAAAGCTTTCCCAAAGAAGCTGCTGTTTTTCAGGGTCGGCAGCAGTGCCACTTTTTGGTTGGGGGTTTCCTTGGAGGAGAACAGGAGCCCGAATAGGTCATTGTATTCGAGATGACCATCTGAAAGGTGACCACCAAGCTGAGGAGAGTTGGTGTCTGTGTGTCCTGTGCCCCTGGGGACAGAGGTGGGCCGTGTGCGGAGCAGCAGTTCCCCCTGCTGGACCTCTCTCAAGGTGGCCGGTGGAATTATTCTACATATTCTAATGCGAAGGGGGTTGCACAGCAAGGCTGGGGGAAGCTTGGCTAAGAGCATGTGGCAGGTGACAGACACTGTTGTGGGTGGCCCGGGTCTGCTATCCAGACAGCATGCAGGGGCAGTATCTGGAGAACAGACCGGCCTGTGGACACTTTTTTGTGCTTGTGCTCAGTGTGCCTTTTAGGGGAGTTTTCTGCGCTTTTGACCTGTTAGTATTTAATTTGCACTTGGTGTGTGTCATTTTATCCCCTGCTTATTTAGCACCAGTGTAAAGTGCTTCCCAACACATGAAAAATAATTCCCATTGATCTTTATTGTTCAGGATGGAGTCAGGAGGGACAGCAGTGAAAGAGTAGTAGCCAAGAGGTCCAGTGGTCAGGGATTTGGCCGCAAGCTGACTGTGCAGCCAGGCACCTCGGAGGCAAAGTGCTGTTGAAACACACACACGGACCGCGGTCCATAAACCACGGAGACAGCAGGTGTTCAGGCCCACCCAGCTGCACCTCTTCGGGTAGCATTCTAAACGGAAAAAGTAGTTCCAAAAAATCATCTTTTAACTTAGTTTGTCTTCATTTTACAGACACTACTTGGTGTGTCTTATGTCTAATTTTGACATCACTAACTGCCAAAAATATGACACATTATAGGGGAAGATGCCTATGTTTTTATAAGTCCTAACAGTTATGTAACTAGTTTATAAAACACTTTCACAATTATTTCACTCAATTTTATAAGAAAAGCAGGGCAGAATATTGTATCCCATTTTACAGGTTTATCCCATTTATAAATTTTACACCCATTTGTATTAATGAGTACTTTTGAAATTCCCACAAGAGCTTACACCCTTGGGTTCTTTTTCCATTGGCTTTTGTCCTGCATCCCATTTGGTCACTATTCACATTAGACCACCCACGTTCGCTCTACAGAGCCAGTGAAACCTGGAACTTTTGTCTTAAGGTCCACACAGTTAGCTATCAACCAGTGACTGCTACCGGCATGACTGGCTGGCACGTACACTGGGGTCATCGTGCTTTATTAAGGTGTATGTTTAATGGATTCCATTTCTGAAATTGGTGCCTTTAATGGAACAGCTTTAGGACATAAATGTAGCATGGTTTGAAAACCATGCACTGTGTGTCGGAGCAGTGAGTAAATGGGCCTGAGGACTGAGGAGCTCTCTGGCCTCCGAGGTTGGCTCTGAAGCCCGCATGGTGGTCTGGGCTGTGGTGAAAGCTCCAGAGGCCAGTGCCCAGCACTGCTCCCAAGTCAAGAATGGCAAACAGCAGCAGATGCCTCAGCTGGTCCCGCGAGCTTTCATGAGGGTGCGTAAGGTTATCGAGCCCTAAGGAAGCAAGTACCCAAAACATAGAGGGTTTGGTGTGTGTTGCTTTAATCGACACTTTGAGGTGCTCTTGAAGGAAAATTGGTAGGTGCAGCGTCTCATTGGAGAAAGATGCTTTTAGGGCCTCGGAGGGCAGCTGCTTGTATGCAGACCATGTCGCTGCCTTAGAGCTAGAGTCCGTGGCTCGGCTGCAGAGGCTCCTGTCCTAGATATAAGAGGCATAATTAAAAGGGAAAGAAGGCTCTTGCTGGTGGCTGAAGATTAACACATACCCTGTTCCACATTCTGTAAGCTCTAAGGGCATCGCTTTTTAACGCGTGCCGAAGAGCAGCCTCCTCGTTAGTTTTCTCCAAGCTCCCCGATTTGTCAGACCTTGCATTCATTTCATTAGGCAGTGTTTACAGTCCCTAACGGTGTGCCAGGCCCTGGGGCTACAAGAATGAAGCTCACAGTATAGGGGAGGCACACCACGTGAATAAATACCGTAAGCATGAGCAGAACTGTGTGCAGTGCTGGCTAAAAGCCATCTTGTGTGATCTTTAGGGCTCGAACAGAACCGATCGTCGCCAGCACTGATAATACCCTGACCCAAATGTCTTGGTGTTCTGAGGCTGCTTTGGAGACGCTCATTAAACAGAGCGATTACTCGGGTCACATTTGTAGCTCAGAGGAAAGAGCCTTTCTGTGAACGAAAAGGCACAGTTCTCCCGGGCGCTTTGTTGGGTATGGGTTAAACCGCTCTTAGGCCCTGTAGGTGACCGCCTCCTGTCAGCTGGCCTGCCTCTGGGGTGGTGACAGGGCTGACGTAAAGGTCAGGGTGGGTGTTTGACCACTTCGTTGTTCAGATATGTCCAAAAATTAAGCATACATTTTATAATTTATTTGCCAAGATTACAGTGTCAGTGAATGCAGAGTTCTTGTCACAGTTGCCTAAAAGTAACCTTTATTCCATTCCACAATAAATAAAAAATTCACTGTTGAGATTGGGCCCTTGCTTGTTTGAGAAACATACCTTGACTTAGAAACCATGATCGAAGCCAGCTGTGTGCCCAGCTTGTGTAAGGAGCAGTGTTGTGCGGACTTACCTGTCCTAGGAGGGAACATCATTGGACTGGAAGCAACAGTGCAGTCAAAAGGAGAGGACATTCAGCTCTGCCGTGACTGTTAGGGTATTTGCATCATAAGAGAATGATACTGTAATTAGATTCTTCAGGTAGAAAGTAAAGAATAAAAATCTAATTAGAAATGGTATTAGCCTGGGTATTGATTTTGGGTGTAGAAAGGGAAAACAGAAACAGAAGATGTTCTAGAGATAAGTCTTTATATTCTGTCTTGGGCACCTGGCATGTGGAATTGCTGGATCATATGGTAGTTCTGTTTTTAACTTTTTTGGGGACCACCAAACTGTTTTCCACAGCGAGTCTACCGATTTTCATTTACAGCAACAGTGCACCAGGGGTTCCAGCTCCTACATGTCCTTGCCAATACTTGTTTTCTTTTTTTGTTTTGATAGTAGCTATTCTGATGGGTGTGAAGTAGTATCTTGTGTTTTTGATTTTCATTTCCCTAGTGATGAGCCATGCTGAGCGACTTTACATGTGCTTATAGACCATTTGAATATCTTCTTTGGAGAAATGGCTATTCAAGCCCTGCACCCATTTTTTTTAAAAAAATAAATTAATGGAGTCATATATTTATTTTTAGAAAGAGGGTAAGGGACACAGAGAGGGAGAGAAACATTGATGTGCGAGAGATACGTTGATTGGTTGCCTCTCATACACACCCTGACCAGGTACTGACCCCACAGTCCAGGCACATGCCCTCATTGGAAATTGACCCACAACCTTTCGTTTTGCTGATGACACCCAACCAACTGAACCACACCCCGTTTTTAAAACAGGATGTTTTGTTGTTGCTGTTGAGTTTTATGTCTTACATTTAGGTTTTTGATCCATTTTGAGTTAATTTTTGTACGTGGTTTTAGGGAAGAATCCAACTTCATTCTTTTGTATGTGGACAGCCAGTTTTCCCAGCACCATTTGCTGAAGACACTGTCCTTTCCCCCCCTCCCCATTGAATGATCTTGGCACCCCTATCAAAAATCATTCGACCATGTCTTTAAGGGTTTATTTCTGGACTGTTCTATTCCATATCCCTACCAGTACCACACTGTTAATTAATGCACTTTTATAGTAAATTTTGAAATCAGAAAGTATGAGTCCTCCATTTCTATTGTTTTTCAATATTATTTTGGCTTTCCAGGGCCCCTCGAGATTTAGTAAGAATTTTAGGATAAAAAACCGTCATTGGGATTTTGATGGATTGCAGATAACTTTAGTAACATTTTAATAAAATTGTCTTCTAATCCGTGAACATGGGATGTGTTTTTATATATTCATGCCCTTAATTTCTTTAAGCATGTTTTGAAGTTTTCATTAAATCTTTCCCTTCCTTGGTTAATTTGTAAGTATTTTATTCTTTTGGATGCTATTAAGAATCAGTTATTTTTGTAATTTTCTTTTTAGATTGTTCATTGTTCATGTATAGAACTGCATCTGATTTTTGTGTATTAACTTTATATCCTGCTCCTTTGCTGAATTCACTTATTAGTTCTCATAAGTTTTTGTGATCTCTTGAGGGTAAGATCATATCATCTGCAAACACAGGATAGTTTTATTTCTCCCTTCTCAGTTTGGACACCCTTTTCTTTCCTGGGTTTCCTGGCTAGAACTTCCAGTGCTGTGTTGAGTGGTAAGAACACTTTCTTGCCTTGTTCCTCGTTTTGGAGGAACTGCTTTCAGTCTTTCGCTCTCGAGTGTGATCTTCCCTTCAGGTTTCTCATGCACAACTTGTGTTATGTGGAGGCGGTTTCCTTCTAGTCCTCCTTTGTTGAGTTTTTATCATAAAACTGTTGAATTTTGTCAAGTGCTTTCCCTACATTACTTGAGCACGATCTTGTGGTCATTTCCTTCATACGTTGATGTAACTTCAATAACATGCAAAACCTGTACTCCTTCACAGCCCCAGTCCCTTCGGTTGTCGATGTCACACAATTAACACCATTATACATTGTGTGCCCCAAAACATAAACTAATAATTTTAAAATGCATTATTCACCGTATTGGTCTCTGAACTCATGTAGGAAACAAAGGTACAGCTACAAATCACCATTACAATAATACTTGCTTCTATAATTACCCACGTATTTACCTTTATTAAGGTCTTTATTTCCCCATACAGTGTTGATATACTCCCAGTGTCCATTGATTTAACCTTGTGGGATTTCCTTGAACATTTCTGGCTGGGTCTAGTGGTCACAAACTCAGCTTGTGTTTATTTGGAAGGTCTTACCCTCTTCCTCACTCTTGAAGGATATAGGATTCTTGGTTGATAGCTTTTTTGGGTGGTTTTTTTTCTTTTAGCACTTAGAATATATCAGCCCTCTGTCTGCTGGCCTCCAAAGTTTCTGATGAAAGATCTGCAGAAAATCTTACCAAGAGTCACTTAGGTAATCCATTTCCATCAAGATTCTCTTTTTTGGCCCTGGCCAGTGTGGCTCAGTTGGTTGGAGCATCGTTCTATAAACCAAAATGTCGCAGGTTTGATTCTGGGCCAGGGCATGTGCCTAGGTTGCAGATTCGGTCCTCAGGCAGGGCGCATGTGAGAAGCTACTAATTGATGTTTCTCTCCCTCTCTCTCCCTTCCTTCCCCTCTCTCTGAAATCAATAAGCATGTCCTTGGGTGAGGATAAAAAAAAAAGATTCTCTCTTTTATGGCTTTGCAACTTTGATTATGAGTCTTGGTGTGGATCTCTTTGAATCCATCTCACTTAGAAAGTTCTTTGAGCTTCTTGGATGTTTATAGTCATATCTCTTTATCAGATTTGGAGAGTTTTCAGCCATGGTTTCTCCAGACGTTCTCTCTGCCTCTTTCTCTCTCTCTTCTTTACAGGGCAGCCACGGTCCTGTGTTGGTCCTGTGTTGGTCAGCATACGGTGCCCCAGGGGCCCCTTCGGCTCTGTTCACTTTGCTGCAGCGTTGTCATTGTTCCTGAGACTCAATGATTTCCTGTATTGGAGTTTAGAAGAGAAGATTCTTTTCTTCTGCCTGCTCCAATCTCACTTTGAATCCCTGTAATGAATTTTTATTTTAGTCATTGTACTTTACAGCGTTAGAACTTCTTTTGGCTGCTTTTTAGGTTTTGTGCCTCTTCATTAATGTGTTCACTTGTTCAGACTTTTTTTTTTTTTAACTTTCTCTGCATCTTTCATTAGTTCTTTGAGCATCTTTAAGACAGTCCCTTTAAAGCCTTTTGTCTAATGTATCTGCCATTCGGTCTTTTTTAGGGATGGTTTATGTTGATTTTTTTTTTCCCTTTGAATGGAACTTACTTTCCTATTTGGATGCCAGAGAGGGTTTTGTTGAACACTGGACATTTGAATATAATAATGTGATAACTCTGGGAACCAGATCACCCCTCTTCCCCAGTTTGTCTGTTGTCGTCGTTGCTGCTGGTGCAGGTTGTCTCTGTTGTGCCTAGAGTCAGCCTGAGGCGTAAACTTAAGGCCTTCTCAGGCCTTCCCCGAGCCTCTCTCAGAATGCTCGGTCACTTTCTAGTTTCCCTGTATGTGCATTTCTGGAATATCGTGGTCTTTAATGTCTGGCACCCAAAAGTTGAGAACACAAAAAAGGAAGGGGGCGGCAATAGTGCCGCTCTTTTAAATCCCTGAAGCTGCTTCAGCTGGGGAGGGGACCACAACCGTGGTGGCCTGCCTATCTGTCTCCACTACTGCAGTTGGACCGGCGGCGGCAGCCGGAGATCCCCAGTACCTAGAGGATGGGGTTCTGCCCACCCACCCTGGCTCCCGTGGGCTGTGTGCCAACTGCTACCTTGCTAAGAACTGACACCGACCAAAATGAACTATGTACGGTTTACCATCCAGGCCTTCCCCTGGAATTGCAACACCTCAGTAGACTCCAGAGTTTCAAAATAGTTACAGGCAGATTCCGCCAGTGCAGTTGTTGTCCAGGTGGGGAGAGAGTCCTTGTGCTGCCTACTCTGCTGTCTTCCCAGAATCCCCACATTTGTATTTCTCATAAGTTCCCAGGTGAGACTGTTGCTGCTGGCCCAAGGACCATACTTCGAGAATGACCGAACCACTCTCTCCCAAGGTCTTTCTTTAGGCCCTACTGTACAGTGCAGGCTCTTTCTCCTCTGGGTGCAGGGGGAGACTGTGCTTTTTAATTGCAAGCATTGGATTGAGGTAAATGAGGTTGCTTTCTTCATGAAAAAGACGGGACCTGTGGTCTGTGGGCTGTTCCAGGGCAGGGAGCTTTAGAAACCCTGCAGGAGACTGGGGCACGTGCTGAGGCAGGAAGGAAATGGGCATTGTTCATATGAGCCTGATCACTTCTCTTTCCTGTCTGTAAACGCAGGTGATGATAAGGCCTGCTCTGCACGTTGCTTTTAGTCAAGTGGTCTGTGTGGAATGTCTAGCGTGTGTCTGACACATGGTCATGTTGGGTCACATTTACTGAGCACTTTTGACCCAGCCACCATCCTAAGCCTGGGTTAACACGTTTAACCCTCACAGTATCTCTGTGGGGTAGACAGTGTGATTAGGTCCATGTTTACCTGTTGAGGAAACAAAGGTTAGGAATCTGGCCAAGAACACATGGGTAAGAAGTGGTGGGGTCACTTACCAGGGGCTTATGTAGGTTCCAGAGCCCACTACTTAATCTGATACAGCGGTGCCTGGACACTAAGTCCTGTCTTGTATTGATATTTCAACAGTAAGTTACAAAATTAAACTAAAAGGTGATTTTTTTTTTTTTATGTCTTCCCCATAACCAGTCTGGAGATGGGGGTGGGCCTGGAGTTGGTTAATTTAGTGCTCAGCAGTGTCTCAAAGTGTCCAGGTCCTCTGTCTCCTGTCACTGCTGTCCTCAGTGGGTTGGGCTTTGTATTTAGAGCTGCCCTCTCGTGGTGACAGGATAGTTGCAAGAGATCTTACAATCCATCTCATCAAATGGGGTGGCCAGGAAGTCTGTTTGGTTTTACTCATAAACTAAAAGACTTATTTTTCATTTTCTCCAATAATTTTATTGATTTGGCTATTTTGAGTATGTCGGCTGTGTCCCACTATTGGCTTCTAGTGGGTAGAAGCCAGGGGCGCTGCTAAACATCTTCCAATGCATAGGACAGCCTCGCAGCAAAGAATTATTTGGCCAAACTGACAGTAGTACCAAGAAACTTCACAAAACACTTCTGACACTTTGGATCAGTCACAGCACCTTCATACACTGCACAAATCTTTTTTTGTGTGTTTCAATTGCGTTTTTACCTTTCTTGAATAAAGCATAATACACCAAAAATGTTGCGTATCTTCTTCCATCTTCAATATTAAAATGACTACACAAAAATTCCCCAGTTTTGATAAGGTTGTTTTTATTTTTAAGTGCACAGGGATATGACAGCTGTCACAATACAATCTTAACAAAATTGTTTCAAATGAAGTTAAAAACAACTAAGCGCTACTAGCACCATCTTATGGAAGAAACATAAGGAATTTTTTGGCCAACCCAACAGAAGCCAAGTGAGAAGGTGGACTGTTCCTGCCTCTTGTTTTCAGAAGAGGGGTGAAACTTTCTCAAAAGCTGCTTTCCCTGCACTCTGTCCTACCAGAAATCCTTGACACACCTGTTCCTGCAGGGCCACTGTTGTTTGAGGGTCGCAGCCTAGGGTGGGGTGGGTCTGGAGCACCAGCCCTCTGAAATGCGGGCTCTTCGGGCTTCTGTGGTCACAGGGGCGCAGCAGGACTGGCGACCGGCAGGCCAGGGGCAGATCGGCCTCGTTGGCTCCTCTGGGTAGTGGTGAGCCCTTTTGTTCTGAAGGTACCGGGTGACACTGACAAAAGTAGATGAAGTCTGGAGCGTCCCAAAACGCCGCCAGCTGTCCTCGGTTTACTCCAGGCCAACTAGTCCTTTATTTCTTGGCAAGGGTGTGAGGGCACATGCACCCAGAAGGATATTTGCTTCTGAGAGGATGCGATGCTCTGGAAGGACTTGTCTTTCAGCTCTGTCCCTGCCCCGTTTGTCTCCGGAAGGTACCAGGAGTGGTCAGCCCAGATCAGCTGTGACATGAGGTTACTGCCCCTCCTGGTGCTTCAGGGTAGTCCTGAGGACTGGTTGGGCTGATTCGCGTCAGTGAGTGCGGCGATGCCTGGTGCGTGGTTAGTGTCGTTTTACCTGCAGTGTCAGCATTGCGGAGCTTTGTCCAGCTTCCTGCTGCCGTGGGTTGGAGGCGAGGTGCCCCGACTGCTGTGGGCCTGCGGGCCACACTGACCCCTGCTAGGCCGCCCTCTAGGGCATTTTGCTGGGGAGGGTTTTGGCATGTGGGGAACCTTTTCCACAAGTGTAACTGCTTAGGGATCACTTTTTAAAATTTTTCCTAGACTCAGGAACAAGTGCTGGTCTCTCTTCGGTAGCCTTAGAAGAAAGAGTCTACATCCTTCCCCAGAGGGCCAGTGACTTTTACAAATAATGATTACTGAGACACATTTCTTTCTCTTTTCTCTTTTTCTTTTTTCTTTTTAATTTCTTTTTATTCTTTTTTTCTTTACTATTTTTTATTTTGGGGGGGTGGGGCACATTTCTTACGCTCACAGCAGGCACTTCAGAGAGATGGTGGAGAAGTGCCCCACTTTAAGAAAACCTGACCATTTAAGGAGGAGATCTCAATTACAAAATAATGTGTCACTTGGCCAGAAATTCATGGCAGGTTTCCTAGTGCATTTAAAATAGGATTTGTGTATAAAAATACCATTTGCTCACAGGAGGCCATATTTTCTGAAAAGGGAAGTATACTTGTATTGGGCATTTGGGATAAGTAGAATAAAAATAAAATCTTACAGATAGAAGAACAGGAAACCAAATTCCATTTTTAATTCTGAAAGGTTTATATATAACTCTACTATATTACCCTCGCCTTCTACCCGAGACTTCCACAGCAGAAATAAACAGGCGAGATCTGCAGAAAGTTCAAGATAGTGTGGGGGCTGAGGAGAGGCCAGGACAGGCGGGCTGGCGTGCTGAGCAGCAGGGGCGGGGCCCGGGGCCCCACCCCCACACTACTGCGTGGTTCCGTTGGGTTTGTTTGTGAGGCCTGCCCTGCCCTGAATCCCTACTTCTGGGTCGCCTCCCTGGGTGGGCAGTGAGTGGCAGTTAGCAATCGACCCACTCCTCCCGCCACCACAGACTCCTGTAACCACAGGGACACGTGCTGATGCCTCACCAGTGGGGTCTAGGGACTGCCTGGAGGAGAGGGCTGAGTCTGGGATGCTGACATGTCCGACTTCTCCTTTCCTTTCAGAAATGTTCCCACTGCCAGGAGGCAGGCGCCACCTTGGGCTGCTACAACAAAGGCTGCTCCTTCCGCTACCATTACCCATGTGCCATTGACGCAGGTAAGGCGGGGCGCCGACCCTTGTCGGAGCGTTTGGAGGGCAGCAAGCGCACTTGCGCTGCCTTCTTTCCCCTCGCATTCCCTTTGTCTCTTCTGACCCCGTTCTGTTCGTAAATTCTGAAGGAGTGCAGAGAGAAGAATAAAAAGGGGGGAAGTGGGAGAATTTTTTAAAAATAACAGCTTTATTCATATTACACACACGATTCACCTATTTAAGTGCACAATTCAGTGGTTTTTAGTATATTCACAGATATCCAGCCATTGTCACAGTTAATTTTAGGACATTTCATTATCTCTAAAAGAAACCCCTTATCCTTTAGCCATTAATTCCCATCGCCTCCTCTCCTCCCCCAGCCCTAAGCAACTCCTGATCTACTTTCTGCCTCTGTGGACTTGTCTGTTCTGGACATTTCACATGAGTGGCATCAGACAATATGTGATCTTTGTGTCTGGCTTCTTATACTCAGCACAGTGTTTTTCAGGTTTGTCCATGTTGTAGCATGTTATCAGCACTTCATTTTTATTGCCAAACAATAGTTTATTATAAGGATATACCTTTATTTTAATTTTTCCTTCATCATTTGATGCATTGAGTTTCCACTTTTTCATTATTACACATAATGCTGCTGTGAGCATTCACATGCAAGTCTTTGTGGAGACGTAATGTTTTTCGTTTTCTTGGGTGTAAACCCATGAGTGCAATTTCTGGGTCGTATGGTAACTCTATATTTAACCTTTCGAGGACATGCCAGACTGTTTTCCTAAGTGGCCACCCCATTTTACATTCCCTCCAGCAGTACACGAGGGTTCCAGTTGCTCCGTGTCCTCACCGGCACTCGTTGTCATGTCATTCTCTTGTAGCCATCCCAGTGGGCATGGCGTGGTATCTCGTAGTCATTTTGATTTGCATTTCCCTGATGGCTGCTGGTGTTGAGTGTCTTTGGTGAAGTCCAGAGTTCATCTGTTGTTTCTTTTGCTACTTGCTGCTTTTTCTTATAGCTAAGAAACCATTGCATAACCCAAAATCACAAAGATTTATTACCTGTGTTTTCCCCCACAGGTTTTACTGTTTTAGCCCTCACGAGTCTTTGCTCCATCTTGAGTTAATTTTTATACATGGTGTGAAGCAAGAGTCTGATTTGTTCTTCTGCACATGGATTCCAGTTGCCCCATCACCATTTGTAGAAAAGACTAACCTTTCCTCATTCAGTAATCTTGGCACCTTCGTCAGAAAACCATTTTCCATAGATGTACGTGCTTGTTTCTGGACTTCTCCCATACGCCCTGTCTTGGTCACTGTAGCTTTGTAGTACGTTTTGAAATTGAGAAGTGTGAGTCCTCCGATTTTGTTCCTTTCATTTAAGGTTTTTTGGCTATTCCGGGTCCTTTGCTGTTCCACATGAATTTTAGGATCCATTTGTCGATTTCTGTAAAAAACAGCCACTGAAACTTTTGTAGGGCTCGCGTCCCTCTGCGGATCGACCGGGAGTGTTGCCATCTTAACAATAGTCTGTCTTCCAACCCGTGATCCTGAGGTGTCTTTCCACTTACTTCAGTTTTTAATTTCTTTTAACAGTGTATTGTAGTTTTCAGAGTACTAAGTTTTTCATTCTTTTGTGAAATTTATTAAGTATTTATTTTTGATGTGATTGTAAATGGAATTTTCTTAATCTAATTTTCATATTGTTCACTGTGAGTGTATAGAAGTGCAATTGATTTTGTTACATTGATTGCTCTTAGATCCTGCACTTTGCTCAACTCATTTAGTTATACTTTTTTAGTGGGTTTCTGTATACAAGTTGTGTCATCTGCAAATAGATTTACTTCTTTCCATCAGTTGCCTTTTATTTCTTTTTCTCGCCTAATCGCCCTGGCTAGAACTTCTAGTACGATGCCGGATGGGAGTGGCAGGAGCTGGCGCCTTGTTTTGCTTCTGATCCACTCACTGTGATGGTGGCTGTGGTTTTTCATAGACGTCCCTGGGCAGCTGCGGAATCTCCCTTCTGTTCCTAGTTTGTGGAGTGTGTATATCCCGAAAGCGTGCTGCATTTTGTCAGACATTCTTTCCAAGCCCACTGAGGTGATCAGGGCAGCCTTCGACCATGTGGTAATGTTGAAAGAAGAGACACCTTTTGTTCATGAAGTGCCACACAGTGACTGATGCAGACTTGAGGTCTGACCCCGAGCTTGAGCAGCCTGGGAGAACCCTCTCTTTCTTCTCAAGTCTTGTCCAGTCAGTGGATGTTTTCACCAGTCCCTTTTTGAGCATTAAGCATGCCTGAGACCCTCAGCTAACTGGCTGTCCTGTAATGTTTGCAGTCGGGAAGGAGGGAGAGAAAAATGGAGAGAGAAACAGTGCCGCAAGTGGCCTGGTGCTTGTTAGCGCTGAGTCTTCCGGGTTCGCAGCTGTGCGGTCTTAGGGGGCGGGGCCGGGCGGCGGGGCGGGGCCGGGCGGCGGGGCGGGGCCGAGGCACGGAGCACAGGGCTCCAGGGCTCCAGCCGGTGTGGAGTTCCTCTGGTCCACTCTTCCCTCCCGCGCAGTCACAGGTTTCCTCAAGTACGCCACGCCCCCTGCCTTTCACATCCTTCTCTGTCCCTGCTTCCTCTTCTTTCCAAGTTTCTGAAGGAGAAGCAGCTTAAAAAAAAAAATGCACATACACAAGAAAGGTACAGAAAGATAATACTTAGGCCAAAATCAGATCCTCATAACGTGTGTGTTTGTATGCCCTGAAGGGCAGCTGGTGGCCAGGACCCCTTAAATGTCAGTCCAGGAAGTGTGGGTTTTAGTCTGTCCCTCTCATTCTCTTTCTTCCCCTAAATATTTCCGTGTTGAGTCTAAGCTGTACTTCGCCCGGGGTGGTGTTCTGGCATATTCTATAGAGCAACCATTCATTAAGTCCTCTCTCCAGATCCAGCCATTGCCCTTTTCTCATTTTCATGATATTACCCTGACATGATAATGTTTTGTTTTCTAATTTAAGCTTTGTGGTTTTAAATGAAGATTCTTGGGTATTATGTTTCTGGCGGTTGTCTGTAAGTTCTATGTGGGAAATACGGCAAGAGGCGGCAGTCCCACTCGGTGGCTGGGTGAGAAGTGGCCTCCTGCTCTGAGGCTCTGCCCAGAATGGTCAGGTGAGCACAGGCAGGTAGCCCCGTGCCCCCAGGGTGCTCTCCTGTGGGCACAGCAGCTGGGCTCCCGGCCTGCCTCCTGGTAGCTCTTCCAGAGATTAAGCAGTGCAGCCCAGCAGAACTTCCTGGGAGGACGGAAGTGTCCTCAGGCTGCCCTCCCCAGTGCAGTAGCCACCGCAACTGGCGACCACTGAGCACCAAAATGTGGCAGGAATGAAGGGGCTGGGCCTCTTATTTTATTTACACTTAAATGTACTTGGCCGTGTGTGGCTGGCAGCTGGACAGCTCATGGCTCGGAGCCGCCTTGGTCAAGCTCAGGAGTGGGACGGGGTCTCTGGGAAAGGCGCGGGGCTCTTCCCCTCTCCAGTGGGGCTGCTCTAACGGCTGGAGGGTGGTAAGCAGATGGCAGTTGGCCCTCACCCTGTCTGAGTCTGTCCTGTGTGGCCTGACCAGGTAAGTAGGTAACATCCCTGTCAGGCAGGGGCGGTGGCCGAGTGCCCAGCAAGAGGGAGGCTGCCTGGGCCAGCGGGTCCTCTCTGAGTGGAGAGCTGGCACCCAAGAAGCAGCTTCGCCAGGCATTTATGGGTCTTTTTGGTGACCCAAGTCACCATGACCCAGAGGCCTGCGCTGCCCTGGGGGACGGGTGCTTGTAGTTGTCCCTCCCCAGGGGTCTTCGGGATTCTATTCTGTGTGTGAAGGACCTTTGCCTCCAGGAAAGGCGTTCACTGACTGACGTTCTTTCTAATAATAAAAATCAGTCGCTTATCTGAGAGTCCCTTATCTCTATATGGAGTAAAGAAAAGTTGAATATTTTCATCTCTCCCTTGCTGCCCACCACCCAGACCTTTCAAAGCTGTCGATATCTCAGGGAAACTTTGATTGCTGGGGACATCTCCACAGAAACAGAATCTTTGATCCTTGAGGTTCTCTGGCCTCTGCTGTTCCCCCCGACACACACACGTTTGTAACATCATGGTTAGCTGTTGTGTGGCTTGTTACGTCACAGGCAACAGATTTGGCTCCGGGCGGGAAATGCAGTAATAACATGAGCTCTGTTTTGAAAAAAAAAAAAGATTTAATGTATTCAGTGCAATGAGCCACAACAATTAAGACCAAAGGAAAAAAGCGCTGTGCTGGCTCATTAATAATTCCGCTGTGCATGAAAAATCATGCCCGGAGGGGACCCTGCTCCAGCCTGCGCGCGGAAGCACAGCTGGGACGTCCACTTCTGCAGCCGCCCTGCAGCCGCCCTGCAACCGCATAGCGCTGCCCTCCCCGCTGCGCGCTTGGATCTTGCAGGCCAGGGTTCAGCCCTGGGCGTGCCATTAGGAGTGACAAGGGTCTGGCCCTCCCGGGAGAGGCCACTGGGCCTCACAGAAACCAGTTCTGGGGCCTTCCTTGCCTCCTGGCCTGATACTCCCCTCAGTGAGGCGGGGTGAGGCCCACGGTCCCAGCCTGGGTTCTGTCGGTACGTACTGACTAGCTCTGAGGCGGGCTGTAGACGAGCTGGAGGCAGTGTCCGGGGCCTGGCAGATCCGGGTGCACTCGTTGGGCCGCCTTCCTTGTGCTCACCGTCCTCAGCCTGGGGCCGTGCAGACACGCGGGCGTCCACCCAGCTTGTTAGGAGGAGCCCACGGGGTCCTCCCTCACTGAAGCTCAGAGAGAAGTGAGCCTTCTCTTCGGGCTGGGAGGCTGCGTGTCTGGAAGCCATCTCGTTGACCAGACCGCCCTGTGAGTCTTTTCCAGCTTGTGTGATGACCCAGCAAGCCATCGACTTTGACTTCGCTGTGGAAGTGCTGACGAGGCCCTCTGCCCATTCAGTGCTGGGCACTGCCAGGGGCTTCAAGGAATCAAATTGAGAGAGTGGCTGACTGGCTGCAGGGCCACGCGCCTACTCAGAGACCTTGGGAAAGGTTCACTACCCTTCTTACCGCTCTTGGCTCTTCCCCCGGCAGGGACAGGTCCCCGCGCCCTTCCTGGTGTCAGCTGACCAGCCAGGGTTTCGGCCCGCCATGAGCAGGACCTGCCCTTGGTGGCCTGTGGGTATAACGAGAACAGACGAGAGCGTCTGTCCGCAGGTTTCCTGCATGGGCGGCCTTGCCAGAGGTGGACATTGTCTCTGGCAGATTTGTTTAGGAGACTTCCATTTCCAGAAGTACCTGGCGTTAGTTCCTAGTTGCCTTTAGTGTGTACATACATTATCTTACTTCTTTTCTGATTTTTACCTTAAAGGGAACTTGTTCACTAACATTAGACATACTATACTGATGAATGGTCCATCGCAGCTCCTCGTGGCAGCAAGGGGAACTGAGGTGCCTTTGCTTTTCCGGTGAACCTTCGCCAAGTACCGTGGTCCCCTCCTTCTTTCTGAAAACTGCTGTGGTGTAAGGGTGGCCGCGCCCCACATGGGCTCTGCCATTTCTCTTTGACCCAAACTAGAGACCCCGCCAGCAAGCAGAGCGCCAGTCTGCCCCTTACCACTCGGAGGCTCTCCCCCTGGCAGATTGTGCGGCCGGAGCCTTGGGCACACCGTGCACTTGTGGGTTTCAAGTTAACACGCTTCACGTTCTGCCGTGCTCTGTGCTTGTGGGCGGGGCGAGGAGGGCAACGGGACTTGCCGAGCCTGGTCCCCAGCTTGCCTCGTAGGTACTGCAGGACTCGCGGGGAGGTGGTGATGCTGCAGACCTAAACCAGGTCATGAAAGGGCCTTTTGGCTTGTTCGGGACAGAAGGACCTCAGAATGTTTCGTTTGTATGTTCCTTCCTTTTTTACCATTTCACTTGAAATCTGTGGGTACTCAGGCTACTAATCTGGACCTCCATTTAAACCTGAGTTAAATTGCAAATTTAACAAGGCTAAGTACCATGGCTGCCTCCAACCACGGTGCCTGAGAGCAATCTGAGAATGTGCGATCAATATTTATTAGCATTCTGCCACCGCATCGTGCACCAGTGACCTGGCTGTCGGTCTCCGGGAGCTGTGGTGTGCAGCGCGGACTCATTAATGAGATTTCCTCGCCTGTGCCTAGCCCCGCCCTTGAGCCATGGAGCCAACTCACCTGGAGGCTGCTGTTGAGGCCGCTGTCACCATGCTAGCAGTGGGGGTGCATCATCTTCCTCCAAGGATTAATAGCCCCTCACGGGGTTTCTCTCCTGAAGCATTTCGCGTGGGTTATGCAGCTCATGAGGGAGCTTCTCCATCTCCATGGGCTGTGGGCTGAGGGGACAGCGGGGCTCTCAGGCCTGGCCTCCTCGCTGCCTGACACGTGGCTGTCTGCAGAGAGGAAACGGTGCCTGCACACTCTGTTTTCACTGGGAAGCTTTGGCTGGTGTCTGTAGAGGAGGCTAAACCTAGGATGGGAGATCTTGAAAAAGAACATTTATTGGAGATTTCTTTTAAAATTGATCTTAGAGAGAGACAGAGACATCAGTTTGTTGTTCTACTTATTTATGCATTCATTGGTTGATTCTTGTATGTGCCCTGACTGGGGATTGAACCTACCACCTTGGCCTGTTGGGATGACGCTCTAACCGACTGAGCTACCTGGCCAGGGCCTGGAGATTGTTTCTGATTATTAAAACAATATGATAACATGATGGGATTACAGAAAAAATTAAATCACTTATAAGCTTACTATCCAAAGAGAATAACTGTTATAATTTGGTAGATTTCCTTTGTCCTTTTTTAGTGCGTATAAAACATTTCGATAAAATTTGTACTCACACATTGATGTCTCCTGGTTTTTCAAGTGATTTTGTATCATGAGTGCTCCCTGTATACCTTTAACTATTTTGAAATGTTAATTTTTAAGTGATATTTCATTATGTTGGGGTACCGTAGTTTACTTGGACTATCTCTGATGTTTTCTTATTAGAAATCACAGCGGAGGGACCTCTTAACCGCCATGTCTGACCCTGTCAGTCCTGGCCCCACTCATCTGTGCCCCTCACCAGCTCGGGCTGACTGTCCGCTTGTGTCTTGCAGATTGTTTGCTACACGAGGAGAACTTCTCGGTGAGGTGCCCCAAGCACAAGGTGAGTCCACGTCCCCCGAGCCTGCTCCAGCTGGCCTCCTCCTGACACTGCAGGACCAAGGCCACCTCCCCTGTCCCTAGCCCTGGGAGACCGTGGCATGGCGATTGCTGGGGGAAGTGTGTTGGAGAGAATTACGTTTGTTACGAGAAATTAGAAGACCAAACTCAGTAAAACTACTGATTTCCACTTTAATTTAACGGAAACCCGGTTCACAGGTTGGCGTGAGGCAGGTTGGTTGTGGGCCTTGACACCTAAGCAAAGGCGACTTCCTGGACCAGGGGAAGTGGAGTTGACTCCAGGGTTTTGGGGAAACTCCTTCTCTTCCAGGTTTTGCTTCAGTAGAAGCAGCCCACGGTCCACAGGTGGCAGTTGAGGGGCTGCCACTCCCTTGTTTCCCATTTGGTTCAAGAGGTGGTCTCTCAGTCGCCTCTTCTAGGAAGTGATGGACGACCCGGGGGTGTTGGTCAGTTTCTGAGACAGCATGTGTGCGTGCGTGTGTGCGTGCGTGCGTGTGTGCGTGTGTGTGTGTGTGTGTGTGTGTGTGTGTGTGTAGGATCTGGACAAGGAGCCCCGCAAAGGCTGTACCACCTGGAGTTTCCTGCAGCAGCTGCTCTCTCCTGTGGCTGAGGTCACAGTGACACCTGGTGGTCACTGGCTGCTCAGTCTTCAGTCTCCAAGTAGGGCCAGAAAGTACTAGAAAGAGGTCATCCTGACAGGTCTGCCCTCAAAACACTCCTGAAACATGCTCGCTTATGCTTTTCTTTAAAAATTATTTCCAGAGACGATTCTATGAACTTACAGTGTTCTCTTTATTTTTACTTAATCTACATTTTTGTTTTTTAAACTTCTCTTTTTTAATGGTCATGTTTTGCCTCAGAAAACCCTGATATCTCCTGTTTGTCACTCAATACTGACTCTGCTTTTCCTTTCCTTTCCATGTGCTGTCCCGCTCCTCCCCTCTGCCCACCCTGCCCTCCACGCTGGCCTCTCTGTCCCTCCTGCCTGCCTCCTGGGCTTTGCCGGCGTCAGCCTCCCCTCCCATGCCCTCTCCCCGCCTTGCAGAACAAGACAGCGAAAGGCAGCCTCAGCACAGAGCAGTCGGAGCGGGGGTGAGGGGGGCAGTGTGCCGTGGGAGCGGAAAGTACAGCGAGCACAGGTGAGTCGGGGCACGGCCCCTGCCCCACCCCTGCTGGGTGTCGGGGCTCTGCCCTCGGCTCGCCCCGCTACCTCCACGCGTCGACGTATGAACTGCCACCACCAGGCGGAGAAAATGTTTGGTCGCCATTTGTTGCTTAGGAAAGGTGCTGTGGGGCTTTCACCACTGTCCTCTCACCTGGGGGTTCAGGGGGACTGCTCTGAAATCAAGCCTGGCGTGCGGTGCTCCCGAGGGCAGGGGCGCCGTGGCCCGCACCCCCCGTCTCGGAAAGATGCCCGCCAGACAGCTCTTCTTTCCAGTCCGTCCTCGACCTATGAAGCTGCTGGTGGGTTGGTTCAGTTTTTTAAACAAAAACTTCCCAAGCCTCGCTATTTGAAATCTTTTCTCCCCCCAGTACTGTGAAGGTTTTTTTGTTTTTTGTTTTTTGTTTTGTTCGGTTTTGTTTTTTGTTTTGGGGGGATTTTGTTTTGTTTTGTTTTGTTTTGCAGAAGTACAAAGGGGAGGAACACCCTCTCAAAGATTTAGTAGACTTTAGCATCCAGTTTCATTTCACTCTTTAAAGTCTCCCGGGATTGAGCTGTGCCCTTTGTGAGTGCGTCTGTGGGCTGCAGTCAGGGCTGGTGGCCTGGACCTGGAAACAGGATGACAAGGCTTGGGCCTCTAGAGGCCATAGGTCTGCTGCCCCGTGCTGACGCCTCACCCTCCTTTCCCTCCCTGAGTCTCTGAGGGATGAGGAAAACTTGTAAAGAAAAAGAAAAACCAAACCGTGACTTGGGCACTTCATGGTACAGGATGGCATTGGGGCCCGATCGTGTCAGAAATGTCACTGGCGGGACTCTCCCTCTCCACAGGAAGGGCTTTGTTTGGACCCTGGAGGCGTGTGGGCCGGGCCCTGTGGGGCAGCCTCACCCCCGGCGGGTCTCTGCAGCGTCACTGCCGCTCGCTGCGGCGGGTCCTGCCTCCCTGGACCCCCTGTAGCAGTCCGGGGCAGAGAGCTCGCCTGAGTGCAGCTGGCGTCCGACCCTGGGAGTCCTCGTGTCTCGGGCGGGTCCTCATGCCGACCACCCTCGGGGGCTTATGGTGCTTTCTCAGGGGACCTGTGAGGTCTGAACGGTCCTGCTTTTCTCTCCGCCTCTCCAGGGAGTTGAGGCAGGGATGGGGGAGCAGGACAGGACAGGCGGTCAGGTCGTAGGAAGCAGCCGAGCAAGTGGACCCTGTGGCCATCATCGGCAGTGGCCACAGGCCCGAGCCCTTCCCTCCTGAGCAGCCCTCTGGGCAAGAGCCTGGCTGGCTCTGCAAGGACACTTCTGCTGGCCTTTCCTCATGTCCCTAGTCTGATGGTGTCGCTGTGCCTGGGAAGGCTCTGCCACTGTCACATTGATTGCTCTGCCCCGCCCAGGCAGTCAGTGCTGCCTTCCATAGGGACCACAAAGAATATTCCTGCAAGTGTGTGGAGTATTGGCTTGTCGTTTGGGGCCATTTCTTTTTGCCATGGAATTCCAGCTTGTGTGTGAGAAGAAGAGAAAGTCTGGGCCCTGGACCCCTTCTTGGTAGTTTTGAGCTTCCTTCTCCATCTCCTTCACCCCACCCACTCCTGAGCCCTGCAGAGGGACCGAGGCTTCATTTGTTCTTCAGAGGTTGGCGTCAGCTGTCCCTGTTGACACAAAAGAAACTGCAGCTTTCTGTGACAAGTGGCCTGTCATTGCAGGCAGTTTTGGGCCTGTCAAAGTCAAAACATTCTTTCCTAGAGCCCTGACCAGTGTGGCTCAGTTGTTTGGGCGGCGTCCTGCAAACCAGAAGGTTGGGGGTTCGATTCCCAATCAGGGCATATGCCTGGGTGGTGGGTTCGGTCCTGGGTCGGGGCACGTGCGAGAGGTGAGCAATGAGTGTTTCTCTCCCTCTCTTTGTCTTCCCTGCCCCCTCTCTAAAAATAAGTAAACAAAGCCTTTTTTTAAAATTCCACTTCTTGGAGTGATCGGGGACAGGGACATAACTCCCACCCAAAAAGAACCTTCACCTGGACTCCATGCTAGGGCAAGAGCCACCATCACTGGGTCTACTTTCCAGGCAGAGAGCCCGGTGGGTGCACATGAGTTGGTAGCTGCATGACCTTGAGCACATGTCCCTCCAGCCCTGCCCCTTCTCTGCCTCAGAGGTTCTCATCACACTCAGAGTTGAGTCCTGGTCCTAGCCTTGCCTCCAACGGCCTGCGGCTGGCTCCTTGGAGGCAGGGCTGCCTCCCATCTCAGGTGACAGGCTCCTGCTCAACACCAGTGTCCCTTCTTCACAGAGGCCCCCGCCCCCCGTCCCTGTCTAAGATGCCCACCCTCCCGCTGCAGCCTTCCTAGCGTCTCCCCGGCTCCCAGCCACCTGTTCACTGCCACTGGCATGTCCACAAGGCTCGCTTCTCGGCGAGGACGGGGACCAGGACTGCATTTGCCCGGGGCGGGCATGTGGTGCCCGGGGCGGGCATGTGGTGCCCAGGGAGTCACGGGTAAAGGAATGCAAGGCCCGCCCCCTAATGGAGGTCCCCTCCCCTGACTGTACCCTTCAGAGTGAGACCCTCTCCGCCCCCTACAGGCAGGCCTGCAAGTCTGTTTGAGAGGAGAGTCCTTGGCTTGGCTGGGTTCCTGCCGCAGTCAGAGACGGAGGCCAGTGTCTGGGTGGAGGATACAGTACAGTCTCGGCCCTGCCCGGGCCAGGCTCAGGCCACAGAGCTGGAGCTGAGGGGGGCAAGGGCGTGTCGGAAGGCTTTGGCACAAAGAGAGACCCTGCTCACCCACAGCTGAACCTCAAGGTCTTTTTGGAGAGAACGTGGCAGACCCTTGGCCCTGGGCCTGCGCGCTCACCAGCTCCATTGGCCGTGACTGGTCCAGCATCCTCTCCCAGGCTCTGCTATGCACCACATGTCAGGGCGATGCAGTGACTGAGGCTCAAAGGCAGAGTCCCTGGGGCCCCGTCAGAAGAGCTTTGCTGGATGTGAGACCCAGTCGCACCGTTGACCAGCTGTGTGGCTCGGGGCCACGTGTGTCACCTCCTAGCTCCACAAGGATACAGGGTCAGACCTCTCAGTGTCACCATGAACTAATGTCTGTAAAGCCTCTGGCAGAGTGCCTGGCACATAGTAGGAGCCTCAAGAATTTTCTTCCTACTCTCCCTACCGAAGAATCTTAAAAAACGAAGTTTTTTTAGAAGTAACACTGAGAAGTTAGGGTCCCGTTCTATTTAGGGTATCATGTACTTGGGTCACTCTAATACCCAAGCCTGGGGAATGGTCCCTGTTAGCAGGGCTGGAAGGCCAGGGTGCACCCCTGTGATCCCAAGGGAGAGCCCACCAGCCAGGCTGACCCAGAAGCCGAGCCTCATTCAGAGGGCGGGGGCCGCTATAATAAGGGGCATGGTGGAGGCGGAAGCCCCAGACTTCCAGGCGCCGGTGACGGGCAGACCCCACCCTTTGCTCCCGCCACAAGCAGAGCCTCACAGGGTGTGCATGACACCTGGGCCTCTGTCCTCTTTTCACTTCGGCATCCCACATCCCCACCAAGATTTGCTCCTGTGGTCGTCATTCCAGGTCCTCCATTAGTTCCATTCTTGCTATGACATTTACAAAGGACCTTTGGTCCCTGGGGTGGCATCAGAGAAGACTGCTTCTCTCCCCCTTGCTGGCAGCCTCAGCCTGAGGAAAGCCGGGGTGCGGCGTGGGGAGGCCTTCTTGGGTGGGCCAGGAGGGCTGGCACGACACCCTGGCGAAGTCACACTGTCACTGTGGACATCCTGAGAGTAGTCAGGTGGCGCAGCCATGGGCCTGGTCGGGTCAGTCCCCAGGGCCTGGTGGCTAGAGTCTCGGGGTTTACACAGGGACATTGTCCTGCAGTCTCTGTAAGGTCCTGTTTTCTGCCAGGCAGCTCGGGATCTGTCTGGCAAGGGCAGCGTGTGTGTGCGCGCTTCACACAGAATGTTCTCAGCTCGTGCACACGCACCAGCCTTAAGTCGTGCGAATTAGTGAGTTACAGAATCGAAGGGGCAGATGGCACCTGGGCTGTCCTGGGTTTTGTTTGGTGGCGGTGGCGGTGAGGTGAACCCATGCCCGAGTGCACTGCCCCGCAATTGAGGGGCAGGCCGCGCCGCTCTTGGTTCCTGGGCTGGATTCCTCGGGGACTACCGTGTCTCTCCAAGACCTTTGCCCACAGAATGGCCCAGGAGGTGTTCCAGGGAGGCCACTGGTAGTGCCCCGTCTGCCCTGTGTGGGTCATCAGGGTCTTCCTGAGCCTGGAGCCTGGGCTGGAAGAGGGGACGCCAGTGGTAGGGGAGGCTGGGGATCCACGCACGAAGCCCAGGGACAGGGCTCTGCAGGCGCGGAGCCAGCTCACCGGGAGCAGCCGTGAGTGGCCATGAGCCCACGCTCCCGCAGGTTGGTGGGATGCTCAGCCACCATGCCACCAGGCAGAGCCCACTGCAGGCCCTGGGTGGATGGCCGGGGACTTCTCTCCTGGTCCCGGTTTCTCTGTGCTCTGGGGAGGCGGACACTCAGGGAGGGGCGCTCAGTCTTAGTCCCTCACAGCCACAGGCCATTGCTGCCTTTAGCCGTGTCCCAGGCCTGGAGCCACATGGTGGCTCCACCGCTGGCCTCCCAGGGCAGCAGCTCGTTCACGGGGTCTGCGGCCGCTGGCCCGCGGGGAGGCATCCAGCGCCCAGCATCTGCTTTTGTCTTCCAGGTGAGACTGTGGAGGTGAGAAGGTGGCGGACACGGTGATGGAATGGAAATGGCCCCACTGCGCAGCCACACCCCACCCCGCCGTGCCTGCCCACGGCTCCTCTTCCCAAGTCCTCACATCACACTCTAACCGAGACGCCACGGGAAAGACAGACCCAAGACGTCAGAATGGCTGTTTCCATGGACACAATCTCCATAGTGACAATGTGGGGGGTGGGGGGAGGGGTGGGGTGACGGGAAAGGGTGGGGGTATTAAAAGGGAGGGATAAAAATATATATATATAAATCTATTTTTAGTCTGGAAAGACTTTGTTTAAATGAAAGGTGCGCTGTCCCTATTGATTCTATTTTAAAATTATCTAGTTAAAGAACTCCAAATTGATTCCGATAACAGTGAAATTTAAATGTGAAATTGAATTCAAACTCTCATAAAGGACAAGGGTGTGGCTTTGACGGTTAGCCTGTCTCACACCAAGTCAGAGACCTCTAGACCCAGGGTTAAAGCAGACCAGCCACACTGACACCATCCTCTGTCGTTCATTTGTCTCAAAGTGGGAAGTTTTGGGGGGGAGGGAAGTGGGGACGGTCCATGTTTTCAAGAGTGGGAGAATGATGTTTAAACACAAAAATAAATTTTTTCATTTCCAGAAACACTATTTATTTATTATTTTTAAAATTTTTATCTTTTGTGGGTGGTAAAATTGGCAGATGCCCCAAGGTCACAGCTGGGTCACTGTGGCCGGTGAGAACCCTGAGTGCCTCGCTGAGTGCAGGGCAGGCAGGGCCCTGCCAGGCCACTGTGCCCCGCCCCCTGGGGTGGAAGGACAGGTCAGGCTAGGGAGGGACCGGTCTGAGCTGTGTGGGGCACGCTGACCAGGACGCCCCGTTAGCCCTGTTTTCATTTTGCTTCCATTTTCATAAAGGAAAAGGGGGCCTGTCCGTGGGGCAGCCCCGTGCTACGTGATTCTTTATGTTGTTTTGTTTTGTTTTGTAAAGTGTATAATTTTTTAAATATCTGAGTTTTAAAAAAAAAAAGAAAAAGAAAAACGTACAAAAAAATTCTTGTTAAGGCCTTAAGAAGGGGTTAGTGCATCTTTCAGGGGTCACTCTGCCGTGGGGATAAAATAGCTGTTTCACAAACAGTTTTATTTAAAAAAAAATCAAAAAAAATAATAAACTTCATTTTAACCTGTTTCCTTTTTCTGTTACTATAATGCAAACGCGTCTCTGCCGCTCCCATTCCAGCCCCGAGGCGGCTCCGGTGCAGCCCCTGCCTGGCCCGCAGGCCCCACGGCCTCTGCAGAAGCCATCCCGGAGGCTCCTCGCCGCTCGGGCAGGGGAGGGTGAGGCTCAGCCGGTGTGTGGGGATGGTCAGATTTACTTAAGTTGATATGAGAACATATTTGCAATCAACATTAATTTTAAAGGTTATAAAAAAATAATGCAATGTTAATGGACTTTTTTAGAGAACAGAAATACTGGAAGGAATGTTGTGAAGTAGAAATAAGCAATTATAAATGAGTTCTTGTGTGCTCATCAATTTGGGGCTGCAGAAATGGCAGATTAATTTCGTTTTAATGGCCACATCAAGCAGTGCGGCCCATTTCTCACTGTGCTGCGCCAGGGCGGAGGTGTGGGTGGGTGTTCTGTGGCCCATAGGACCTGCATAACAATGATGGTTTTTTGAGCTACTTGGCTTCTTTTCTGGTCTCGACTTCGCATTAACACAGTTCAAGTGAAATTGATAGATTTCAGGTGTCAAGGGCTAAACCACAAAACTTGAAAAATATGCATCTTGAGGAAAATATTTTCCTGACAGCAAACGATTCTTCATCATTTTGCCTTTTATTCTCCTGTCCCCTTTTGACTCGCCGGTGATGCTTGAGTGAGGCTTTGTGATTGTCCTAGAGCCTTGCTTAGACTGGCCTCTGAAGTGACAGCTGGGGAGTGGCTATGTGCGACCCCTCCCTCCCGACCCCAGCTTTCCACCTTCCGCTGGCAGCTTTAGCTGCTCCGGTGCCTTGCCTCAGCTCCCAGCACTTCTGAGTTCCATGAATTTTTTTAAATACATTTAATTTTTTAGAGCAGTTTGAGGTTCATAGCAATATTGAGCAGAAGGTACAGAAAGTTCTCACGCACCCCCTGACCCACCACTCACAGCTGTCCCTAACCAATGTCCCCCAGTACTGTGACACTTGTTAAAATGAGCAGGTCTGTCCGGACACATCACTGTCATTCACGCTAGAGTTCACTCTGTTGTACACGCTCTGAGTTTGAACATGTGTGTGGCACATGTCCATCATTTTGATACGAGTACTTTTCACTGCTCTCAAAACCCTCTGCTGCTGCTCTTCATCCCTACCTCCCCCTAAGCCCAGCCAATCACAGTTCTTTTCACTGTCTCCATAGTTCTGCATCTTCCAGAATGCCAACTAGTTGGAATGACGCTCTGTAGCCTCTTCAGATTGGTTTCTTCCACCCAGTCGTGCATTTAAATTTCCTCCATGTCTTCATGACTTGATAGCTCATTTCTTTCTAGTGCTGCATTATGCTCCATTGTCTGGGCGTACCAGAGTTTATCCATCTGTTTAATGAAGGACACTTTGGTTGCTTCCAAGTTTTGGCAATTACGAATAAAGCTGCTATAAACGTCCCTGGTTTTGCTTGGACATAATTTTCAACACCTTTGAGTCGATACCAAGGCGTGATGGCTGGATCATGTGCTAAGAAAATGTTTTGTTTTCTAAGGAACAGCCAAACTATCTTCAAAGTGGCTGCACCATTGTGCATCCATTCCCACCGTGGCCAACAAGAGCTCCCGCTGCTCCACGTCCTGGGCAGCAGCGGGTGTCAGTGATCTGGGTGCTGAATTCTAAAAGGTGTGTAGTGTCGATGTGTTATTTTTGAAATAATTTTTAAATTGTGGCGTAAACATAAAACTTGCCATCTTAACAAATAAGTGTGCAGCTCAGTAATGCTAATACGTTCACACTGTCGGGCCGCCGATCTCCAGAATTTGTCTTTCATCTTGCAAAGCGGAAGCCCGGTGCCCCTAAAACAAGTGGAAGGCGGGCCCTGCCCTGCTGCCCCGCCGACTGCTGTTCCGGGCCGCGAGTCCCCGCGCGCCCCCGGAGGCGGTCTGCGGAACTGCAGCCGCCGAGCCGGAGCCTCCGGACGCGCGGGGTCCGCTCTGCGAGTCAGGTGAGTCGGCCCGGCGCGCGGCGCCTCCACGAGCTAGACTCAGGTTCTACCCTTTCTTTCTGGCCCCAGAGAGGAGCGGGAATTGGGATATGTGGGCTTCGGGCGCTGCCATGCCGCGGGGGAGGGGCTAGGCGAGCAAAATGCCACCAACTTTCCGGAGGCCCGGCCGGGTGCCGCTGCTCCTTCCCTGCTTTCTAGAGCTCTCACGGGGGCAGGTGGAGGGGGAGGTCAGCTCCTCATTGCGTTGGGGGCCCAGGGCCGGGCCTTTGTGCCCCGGGGGGTCCAGGGCCGGGCGCTTTCTGGCCCGCCATCTTTCTGACGTCAGCCTGGACTCATGTTTCAGGTCACAGTGTCCAGAGGACCCCTGTGCAGGTGAGCCCTTGTGACACACGTGGTCCTTGGGGGCGGGGGGGCACACTCCCCAGCAGCGTCACCAGAGCAGAAGCCCGGGGAGGGCCGGCTGAGTGTGTTCCTAAGAGAATAAATCTCGGTCACTTACATATGCAGGCCCTTATAGAAGTTTATGCCAAACGGCGTGGAGCAGTAACTCAGAGCTAGGGTTTCAGATGGACCCTAATGCTGCTCCGTAACTTTGACCTGAGGGACTCATGAGACTCGTTCTCCCCTGTGCCTTGGGGACCATAAAGCCACCTGCTGTAAGGGCTGTGGGGAGGACACTGAGAGAACAGCCGTGCCTGGCATGCCACTGCCTCATCAACAGAAGCTGTGATTATGCAATGATGGCCGAAGGCCACAGGCCTCGTGATGGCAGGTTTTCCTCGCTGCCTGTCTGAGACAACGGGCCCCTTGTAGGGGGAGGGCATTGCCTAGATCATAGGCACGTCTGTCACTGCCCTTCAGAGTTCCATGAGGATGACTGCTTGGAAAGAGCATGACATCTGAAACAACGGCGAGGTAAAGGCGATTTATTGAGGGTCACTGTGTGACAAACACTCGGACCGTCCTGCCTGCCCTGCTACCACCACCCGATTCTGACAGTCCTGAGTAGAAAGTGGCTGCCTACTAGGACAGGGACATTTCTCTCCAGGAGAGAAGCTGCAGACTGAATCCTAGAAGTCCCCAGGGTGCCTGTGGGTCTTGCCCTCTTGGTCTGTTGTATGATCTCAAAACTGGTCTCCCTGCCTCCTGGAGGCCCAGGGAGCCCCAGTTCTGCACAGTCCAGTCCTCAGCCAGACTAGCAAAGCCCAGGTCTCTGGCCATCTCCCTCCTGCTACCACTCACCTCCCCCTGCCCAGGACTTTGCAGTGGCGCTTTGGTCCCATTGCCACATCACTTTGGCCCACAGTACCACAGTCAGCAAAGTCCTCCATGAAGTCTCCCCAGAAAGTCCTGGTCCAGCCTGGGGCAGTGTTCCCATGACCCTCCAAGAAGTCTCTGCATGGTTGGCCTGGCATGTTGGCTCTGACTACCACCTCCTGCTCTGTACGAGCACCTGGGAGCAGGCGCCCGCCCTCGTCTTCCCACCATGCTGCAGGCCTCCGACCCAGCACCCAGCACCTGGGAAGCCCAGCATGGGCAGAAGAGAATCCAAGCCCGGTCCAAGGCAAAATGCAGGGAGGTCCCAGCTGGGCCCCGGCAAGCTTCACCCTCTGGGCCGAGGCCTGGCAAGAGAGTGGGTCGTGGGAACTCAGGAAGGGAAGGAACAGCGTACGCACGCCATAGCAGGATTTTACCAAGAGGCCACGAGCACTCTGAAGTCTGGGGCACCCTGGGTCGAATCCGGTGCTCTTGATGTTGGGGAGTGAGGGAGAGAACTGCGGGAACATGGGGTGGGGAGGGCTTCCTCCAGCCCTACCAAGACCTGGGACTACTCCAGCTCCCTCTAGAGGGAGAGCTTGCCTCGCATCCCGCGGCGCGGGGGCGGGGCGGGAGAAGCGGTAAGGAGAGCCTGAGCAAGGGAGCCAGTCCCAGCGTGGAGGTGGCGCGCTCTGGCGTGAGGCGGTACCGAGCTTTGCCTCTTTCCTTGAGGGACCACAGAGCCCAAGGGGGACGCGGCCTAGGGGGAGGGAGCAGGCCGGCAAAGGGAAGGCAGGAGAATCCATCCTTAGGATCCCCGGCAGGCCTGTGAGGGTGTCAAGAAATTACATCCCCACTTGATTTCCATCTCCTTGGCTCCCGGAAAGAGTGTGAGCAGCTGATGTTCAAGGACAAATGAGGAGGAGGAAGTAGGCCCACTGCTTTGGGGACAGTCGTATCCTATGCCAAGCTTGAGGAAGCTCAGCCAACAAGGGGAACTTCCGACCCCACGTTTCCCCAAGTCAGGAAAGTGGACCCGGGAGTGAAGGAGATTTGTTACCTGGGTGGTCACCAGCGCTAGGAGGTGCAAGGGTCAATTTGTGAGAAACTTAGGAGAGGGTCCTCGGGCGATCAACCTGGCATGCCAGGGGGACCAGGGAGCTCTAAAACAACTCTGCTGCCGCCGCCCCCCTCCCCCCACCACCACCCAAGTTCAAACTCAACACAGCTACCCTGGCCAAAACCCAGGAAGCAGGCCCGAAGGCGGCCAGGTGGGGGTCCTCAGCGCTGCAAGCGGCCCCCAGGGGGTCGTGTCCAGGCAGCTGTGGGCCCACTGAGAACTAAGAGACACGTGCATGTGTAAGTGGCGCATGTGTGAGTGTGCATGTGATTGTGGGTCAGTCTGTAAACACGTGGGTAGTGTCTCAGTGTGTTTTGTGTGTGATCCTGTGTATTGAATGTACTAGTGTGAAGTGAGGGAACACTGAGGACTTCATCCCACCCCCGACGTGGTCCCTGTGACCTCCCTATAGCACTAGGCAAGGGTCAGTAACAAACCCAGGAGGTGAAGGCCACTCAGGAGGAGGCGGGTGATGTATGAACGGTAGGGACGTGTTCTGGGGACAAGTCTGTAAAAATGTGAGGTGTGAACCTAATGTGACAAGTGGCAGGATCAAGTCTGAAACCCCCTGGTTCTTTCTCAGAGCCTATACAGAGCTGGGGAGTCACAAGGGAGTTGGACTTCTCATCTCTGCCCTTTTACCCTAGGGAATGCCTGGACAGGACAGGAGGGACAAGGACTTCTCTGGCCACCCTGCACGTGACCTCTTCTGCCCCTTCCCCGTCCCCTCTGGCAGCACAGTCACCCAACAGACAGGCTGGCCAGGGCAAAGGGCAAAAGCCAGTCTCCGCTCCCTTTATAAAAAAAACCCAGGCTGGTTGAGCCCACAGGGTGTGGTGAGGGTGCCCTGCCTGGCCTGGTCCTAGGTGCCTGGGGTGGTTAGGAGCACCCCAAGGAGCCCAGTAGGCACTGAGGCAGCCATGGGGCTGCTGACGGGGGAGGCACTATGGACGCTGGCCCTGGTCGTGGTCATCTTCCTGCTCCTGGTGGACCTGATGCCCCAGGCTATGCTACGCTGGTCTGCACGCTACCCACCAGGCCCCATGCCACTGCCTGGGCTGGGCAACCTGCTGCAGGTGGACTTCCAGAACATGCTTTGCAGTTTTAACAAGGTGAGGAAGGTTGGGGGGTGGGCAGCAGAGGTCCTGGGGATCCGACCTCGCAGTAGACAGTGGGTGGCGAGTGAAGCCAGTCTGGACAAGGAGCCGAGCTGGAAGGAGGAGGCACGTTTGAGGGACTTCCTGAGCGGGGCATTTGCACAGGGCCTGAAGGACAGTCTGGATTTTCCAAAGGTTAGAGAGGGCGATGGCTTGGAGAGGGGATGGTGCTTGGCAACAGGTTTGGGTTCCAGTTGGACTGTGTTTAAATTATGTGAGCTTGAGTCCCTTCTGTTTATATCAGGGAGAAAGGTCTTGAAAATAGGGGAGAGGAGTCTGGTCATGAGCCCCGTTTGAATCAGGAAATCAAGGTTGAAAGAGGTAGAGAATGGGTTCAACTCTTTTGCTGCTGTGGTTCCTTGGGCCTCACTTCTCACCTCTATGAACCTCAGTTTCTCCACCGGTAAAACGGGAGGCTAACGAGGCCTACTGACAATTTTGGTGACCTTTGCAAAGCTGTAGCAGGATGGCCTGATCCAACGTGAGGTGCTTGAACATAGAGGATGTGATCTCCCAGGCTACTAGGCTAGATAAAGTCCTTGCACCTGCTCGCTGCTGCCAACGGCCCAGGTGTCCGCTAAGGTCAGGGCAGGAGACTGACCTGGCGGGGCGGGGATTAACCAACACCCTCGACCCCCACCTGCAGCTGCGACGCCGCTTCGGGGATGTGTTCAGCCTGCGGCTGGTCCGGACGCCTGTGGTCGTGGTCAGCGGTCTGGCGGCCGTGCGCGAGACGCTGGTGTACCGCAGCGAGGACACCTCCGACCGACCGCCTATGCCCCTCTATAAGAACCTGCGTTTCGGGCCGCGCTCGGAAGGCAAGCGGAGGGGGCAGACCGCGGCCCGGGCGGGTGGGGGGGGTGGACAGGTCCCCCAGTGACTCGAGACCCGGCGGGCCCAAACGGAGGAGGGTCCTGGACGTGCAGTGCAGGGACGAGTCATCGAATTTGAAGGGGCGGCAGGTGGAGGGGGGCGGCCTGTGCCCAGGGTGCGGGAGACAGGTGTGGGCGGGGCCTTAAGGAGAAAGGATGAGGAGGGTGCGGTCAGCAGGAGAGGGGCAGCGGGTGGGCAGGACCTTCGCCGAAGGCGGGGGTAGAGGGTCAGCGTAGGTCGAGCAGACTGGGACCAAGCCTGCCACCAGCAGGGGAGAGCCGGCGAGCAATGAGGCAGGCAGACAGCGGGACCAGTCCCTAGTTGGAAGTGGGGTGCCAAAGTGGGCCCGATTAGGTGCGGGGAGGCCCAGCCATTGTGGACCGAGCAGGAGGCGGGGCCCGCACGGAGGGGGCGAGCCTATGTGAGCAGGGCCCAGGGCGGGGGATCTGGGAGCGGAAACCTGCCCGGGGAGGACGGGAGAGGCTGCGGGAGAGGCTGCGAGCCAGGTGTGCGGGCAGAGGCCCAGAGGGCTCACCCGAGCCAAGCCCGCCCCCCACCCCGCCCCCAGGACTGACCCTCGCGCGCTACGGGCACGCGTGGCGCGAGCAGCGGCGCTTCTCCCTGTCCACCCTGCGCAACTTCGGCCTGGGCAAGAAGTCACTGGAGCAGTGGGTGACTGAGGAGGCCACCTGCCTCTGCGCTGCCATCGCTGACCAGGCCGGTGAGCAGGGGGGCTGAGAGGCAGGGGCAGCGATGGGTGGGCTGGGGGAGGGGAGATGGGGGCGGCCCCCTGACCTGCACCGCCGTCTCCTAGGACGCCCCTTTAGGCCCAACACCCTCCTGAGTAAAGCAGTGGGCAACGTGATCACCTCCCTCATCTTCGGGCGCCGCTTCGAGTACGACAACCCGACCTTCCTCAAGCTGGTGGACCTGCTGGAGCAAGGACTGAAGGAGGAGTCAGGATTCCTGCGTGAGGTGCGGGGCCGAGGCGACGGGCGACGACAAAGAGTCTTGGGCAAGCGCAGTGGAAGGCAGGCTGCCCGCCTACAAACACACCCCCACACACAACCCACCGCCCCTCCAGGGGAACACACAGAGGGGCTTCAGAGAAAGGGCGTTTCAGAACAGGTGCCTGCAAGAAGACCTGGACATGGGAAAGTCTCCAATAACAGAGTTGGGAGAGGCAGGCCAGGGTCAGTCAGCCCGCCCCAGGTGAGAACCTGGCCTCCTGCATTAGAAGTCACAGAACCAACAACAGGTAGATTTTAGGTTTATCCTTCTGGCAGCCTAGGCCAGGATGGAGGGTGGAGGCCCGCCTGTAGGGAGGAACCATGTAGGTCATTGGCCGCAATACCTTGGAGGCAGCTGGGACCTGGCTTGTCAAGGGGAACACCTGGGCCCTGGAAAGACCACGCAGGGCCCCACATGTGTGGACTGCACAGGTGCTGAACTTAGTCCCCGCGCTCCTGGAGATCCCGGGGCTGCCTGCCAAGCTCTTCGCGGGACATAGGGCCTTCATGGCCATAATGGATGAGCTGATCACTGAGCACAGAATGACCTGGGACCCAGCCCAGCCACCCCGAGACTTGACTGATGCCTTTCTGGATGAGGTGGAGAAGGTGAGGGGCAGCTTCCAGGGATGGAACTGGGGGGTTGTGGGTTGTACCGTAAGCTGAACCCAGGCAAGGTGGGACCTGTGTATCACCCAGGGATCTGGCACCCAGGCTGCCGGATACACTCTGGGAGAACATTTGGGGGCTTCCTCCTTCTGCCCCTGAGCGTACCCTCTCTGCATGGCCCAGGCCAAGGGGAACCCTGAGAGCAGCTTCAATGATAAGAACCTGTGCGTGGTGGTGTCTGACCTGTTCGGCGCTGGGATACTGACCACCTCGACCACGCTGGTCTGGGCCCTCCTGCTCATGATCGTGCATCCAGACGTTCAGCGTGAGCCCAGTCTGGGGGCCCCGTGGGGGGAGAGGGACAGCCTGAGATCCCTGAGCTTGGCTGAGCTACAGGAGCTCTAAGCAGAGGCCAGGGCCCAACCCTGCTGTCAGAGGGACCCCCTCCTCCAAATGGGCACAGCCTCCAGAGGAAGTTGAAGCCCAGCCCTTGGATCTGACCACTGTGGGGACGCTTGTCTGTCCAGGCCGTGTCCAGCAGGAGATCGATGAGGTAATAGGGCAAGGGCGGCAACCAGAGATGGGGGACCAGGCCCAAATGCCCTTCACCATGGCCGTGGTCCATGAGGTGCAACGCTTTGGCGACATCATTCCACTGGGCTTGCCCCACAAGACATCCCGCGACATTGAAATACAGGGTTTCCTCATCCCCAAGGTAGGCCCGTGGGCCTCCTCAGCCCAGCTCAGCACCACCTCCCCTCTGGTAGCCCCAGCATGGCCACTGACTGGAACCCAAGCCATCCACAGGCACTGACTGTGCATCCTGGGTGGGCGTGGGGGTGAGAACAGGGTCAGAGCCCCCAGCTGGGCGGGGAAGACAAACTGAAATGTGTTAGAGTCATGTGTGGGGCACATGTGGCAGTGAGGGTGCCCATGGGAGGCATGTCACTTGTCCCCACGGGGACAGGTGTGTTCCAGGCACTGTATGCATGCCCACGCATGTTTGGTGGCAGGGGTCCCAGTATCCCCCAGCCCAGACCCCACTCATGTCAGGCCTCTCCTGCTAGGGGACAATGCTTATCATCAACCTGTCATCAGTGCTAAAGGACGAGACCATCTGGAAGGAACCCTTCCGTTTCTACCCAGAGCACTTCCTGGATGCCCAGGGCCGCTTCTTCAAGCAGGCGGCTTTCATTCCCTTTTCAGCAGGTACCTTCTCAGCCCAGCTTGCTACCCCATCCCGAGGGGGTCTGAAGGGGTGGAGCGCAGGCCCGAGGCTCACTGGGCGCCCCCACCATACCCACCCACAGGCCGTCGCTCGTGCCTCGGGGAGCCTCTGGCCCGCATGGAGCTCTTCCTCTTCTTCTCCTGCCTCCTGCAGCGCTTCAGCTTCTCTGTGCCCGAGGGGCAGCCCTGCCCCAGCGAAAACAGTGTCTATTCCTTACTGGCAACCCCGGCCCCTTACCAGCTCTGTGCTGTGCCCCGCTAGAGGGGGTATCCAGCCCCCAGCCCACTCCTCTGCTGGGAGCCGATGTACAATAAACCAATCTGTTGGCTCCAGCCTTAGAGTCCTGCCCAGTCCCTTAACCAGCCCCTGGCAGGGATGGAGCCGCAGCAGCCGCCCCAGGGCCAGTGCCTACCCTGCCTTACCCATCCCTACCTAGCATTCGACCCCATTGGAGAGATGGGTATACTGAGGCTCAGAAAGTGATGGCTTACCCCGGTCGCCTATGGAGACCCAACACTGGCCACTGGGGTTGGTGACAAAGTCTATGCATAGGTCCCAGCTCCCACTGGGAGGGGTGAGACGAGGCTGCTAAGAGCTGTCAGTCGGGCGCTGTGAGGATGGGGAGGGCCTCGCTCAGCCTGGTGCCGCACCTCAGGCCCGACACCACCCACCCAGTACCACAGGCCAGCGGCTCAGCCAGCACCATCAAGTGTGCTCCCCCACTTCACCTGTGACACCCGGGGGTGCGGGGGGACTCGGGAAGGCTGGGAATTGATGAGCCAGGTGAACACCCAGGCCAGGCCGCCAGAGCCCTCCCTGGGAAGTCTGATGGCAGCCCAGCAGCCGGCCACCGCCCTGAGCCTCTCAGTCACCCACCATCGGGTTGGTGACCTTCCCTGCCTTCAGGGCTCCGGGGCGCTCACGTCCCAGCCCCTGCCAGGTAAGAGTTGCCTCATTGCCAGGTGGAGCTAGAGGACACCTTGTCTAGGCTCCAGCCAGGACACGGTTTTCTGCGTGGCCAGGTCAGGCCCAGCTCTCCGCAGGCTTGGCCAGGGGCAGGGAATGAGCCCCTTGTGGGCTGCAGGTATGTCTTCGGGACAGGGGTCAAACCTTGGAGGCCACATGGGGACATGGAGGACAGCCTGGCTTTAGTCCTTGTTCTGTCACTACACTGTGTGACCCTGGGCTTGTTTCCCCTTCAGCCAATGAGAAGATTGCACCAGGTGGCTGCTGGGTCCCGCCTTCCTGCCCTGACTCTAGGGCTGTGACCTTATTAGCCTGCCATCCTCCGCCTGTGCCCACACCAGAGCGGACTGGTCCTGGCTGAGCACACGGGTGTACCCACGGGTCTCTAGTGACTGACTGCTTGCTCCAGTCTTGGGAAGACCCCTCGATGCATTTAGTTAACAGCTTAGGGACCCCAGACGCTCAGGGTAGAAGCCTCCCACCCAACAGCATCAGCGGCATCTCTGACGGGCTCCACCAATGTCTTCTAAACGCCCCCTTGACATGGAGTCGGAGGCCAGCAGGGCCACTTCAGCCTCCCCAGAGTAGCCACGACCGTGCCAGGCTCGGTGGCAGAAGGCGGTGCTCCTGCAGCTTGTTGGACAGGGAG